>PVJD01006230.1:76166-101905 GCA_004026545.1 Mormoops blainvillei
TTTCACTTATTATAATGTGAAAGGATTCATCCATGTTGCAGTACCAGTACTTCATTCCTTTTTTATGGCTAATTAACCTTGCATTGTATAGATACGCCTATTATCCATTCATCAGTTGATGGACATTTGTCTTTTTTCTGTTTTTGGTACTATTATGAATAATGCTGCTATAAACATTCACAAGTAAGTTTTTATGTAGATATATGTCATCATTTCTCTTAGGTATATGCCTAAGAGAGGAATTGTTGGGTCATATGATAACTCTATGTTTAACTTTTTGAGGAAACACCAGGAATTTATTCATTATCATTGTATCATTTTACATTCCCATTAGCAGTGTATGAGGGTTACAGTTTCTCCACAACCTTTTCAACACTCGTTATGATCTGTCTTTTTGATTCTAGCAGTTCTAGTGTGTGTGAAGTCGTATCTCAAAGTTTTTATTTGCATTTCTCTACTGGCTATTGATATTGAACATTTTTTGTTCATTTTTTAAAGTTGGGTTATTTATTTATTTTTTAATATTACTTTATTTTTAGAGAGAGGGGAAGGAAGGAGGGAGGGAGGGAAACATCAGTGTGCTGGTGAAACATCAACTGGTTGCCTCTCACACACCCCCAACTGGAGACCTGGGCTGCAGCCCAGACATGTGCCCTGACTGGGAATTGAACTGGTAACTTTTCGGTTTATAGGGTGATGCTCAATCCACTGAGCCACACCAACCAGGGCAGGTTATTTATTTTTTTTATTGATTTGTTGTAAGAATTCTTTATATATTCTGGATACAAGTTCCTTATCAGATACTTGGTTTCCAAATATTTTCTCCCATTCTGTATGTTGTCTTTTCACTTTCTTGATAATGTCCTTTTAAGTACAAAAGTTTTTAATTTTGATGGTTTAATTTATTAATTTTTTGTTTTGTTGCTTTTATTTTTGGTGTCCTAGTGAGTCATTTTTAATATAATCAGAGTTGTAGAAAAAATTAGGAAGCCATTGTCCCTGAGGTGTGGTGCAAAACAGTACTGAAAGAAAATTTAAAAGGAGATGATTTTGCTCTGACTGGTGTGGCTTGGTGGGTTGGGTATCTTCCCATTGACCGAAAGGTCGTGGGTTCGATTTCTGGTCAGGGCACATTCCTGGGTTGTGGGCCAGGTCCCCGGTTGGGGGTGTGGGAGAGGCAACCAATTGATGTTTCTCTCACACATCAATGTTGCTCTCCCTCTCTTTCTTCTTCCCTCTCTCCCTCCCTTCCCCTCTCTCTAAAAATAAATAAATAATCTTTAAAAATAGATGATTTCCATTTCATTTAATTTCAGCTTTCAGTCAAGCTAGACTTTAACTGAAAATGAAGCTTTTGATTCATTTTAATATAGTTTTGATATTTTTTTTAAAAAGTATGACTTTGCCACCAAATCAGAACTTTGAAGATTGAATTTGCCTTTGATTATTCTAGGTTTTCTTGAGGACTTTAATATAAATCTGTAAGCTTTTGCATGTTGTGATCACGTAGTACCTGCTACTTGGCTTTGTCACTCAGCAATATGTGTTACTGTAGTCCTGTGTCTCCATACAGACATTTAGGTCATTTCCAGAAATCCTACCTTGGCTTCTAAGGCCCTGCCTGCTCCAGGCCTCCCTTCAGCTCCATCCGCACAGAACTTTCCTCTCTCTCTGGACTGTAGGCCCTCGGGCCTACGCTGGACTCTCCCAGTACATGCCGGGCTGCCCTGGCAAGACCTTGGCCTGGGCTGGTCCCTCTTCCTGGTTCTGGCTTCCTCCTCTCTTCTCACAGTTTTTTTCCTCCCAGTGAACATAGCTTGTGGTGAAACCCACTCTCCCTGGGTCAGATTCACCCATAGGGAAGAGACTTGGTAAGGCCGTGTTCTAAGGACGGCACACAGCTAAAGTGATCATTGAGACTTTGCTTTGGGACAGCGCACACGGGCAACTGGTGTATAGTCTCTCACTAACACCAGTGAACACAGCCAGTTTTCCTCTGGTGTTGGAAGTTAGAGCTCCTTCTTTGACTGAGGGGCAGATGAAGTAGCGGGCTGTCACAGAAGCATGGTGTAGGAAGCTGACCACCCCCCAATGGGCAGAATCACACACGGCCTTGGGATACTCCTGAGGTGCTCAGATGAGGGGCAGGTTTGGACATTGCATCTCTCACCAAGGGAGATGCTGGGTAGAATCCCCTGTACTGTTGAGGTAGTTCTTTGGTTTTTGGTTGAATGAGAATAGTTGTGTTTTATACCAAGTACAGGCTCTCATTTGAAGAACTTATCTTAGTTGTAATGCCATGGCTTTGTGTGCGGATTGTCACCTTCCTGAGACTGGACATCTTCCAGCTCCCTGAGACTGGGTGTGGCTTGTATCCTCAGCACCTGGCACACAGTAGGGACTGAGACTGGGTGTGGCTTGCATCCTCTGCATCTGGCACACAGTAAGCACTCACTAAGTGTTTGTTGACAAACTGCTTTTCCACTGCTGCACTGAATGCTAGGCTTCTGGGGTGGTGCCTTAGAGTTCTACAAACATTTGCTTGACATTTCATTTAAAACACATTTAAGCTATTGAAACTCTAATAAAACTTAGATACATGCAGATGTGCTCTACACTACATGTGAATAGATTGACTACTGCTAGATCTGTCGGGTTAACTTGGTTTTATGCAGATCTTGAAGTAAAACAAACAGTTGAAAGACTTACCATTGCAACTGCTTATTTTCATTATACTGACGACAGCAACAGGAAAAGCCTCAGAAATAAATGCAAAGGCACCTGAGCCTGGCGGGTTAAGTGCTGGGATTTAGAGTAGTTCGCAGCGTTCTCTCCCCTCCACCTTTTACCAGCTGTGTGACCTTGAGCAAGGTGTGTAAGTTGTCTGAACTGTGACCTTATCCGCTGTATAGGGGGAGAGACCCGTGAGGAGCGAATGCTGTGAAGCAGAGGAAATGGCTCTCAGGGCCCAGTCGGTGTCAGCGTTGTGTCACTGCAGGCACACCTCCTTTTACTGTGCTCTGCTGCACTGCGCTTTGAAGATAGGACAGTCTTTCACAAACTGAAGGCTTGTGGCCACCATTAGCAAGAAGGTTATGACTCGCTGAAGGCTCAGAAAATAGTTAACATTTTTTAGCAATAAAGTGTTTTTTAATTAAAGTATGTACATTGGTTTTTTTAGACATAATGCTATTGCACACTTCATATACTACAGTATAGTGTAAACATAAATTGTATGCACTGGGAGACCCAAAAGATTCATGCGACTTGATCTATTGTGACATTCACTTTATTGCGATGGTCTGGAACTGACCCCTCAGTATTTCTGAGTTGTGCCTGTATCATTACTACTACTTTATCCTTAACTCCAAAATGTCAAGGTTTTGGAGTCTCATTTTTTTCATTGGTTGAATTGATAAGTTAAGGACTGCAGTATCCTTATCCTTGATAAGTTAAGGACTGCAGTATCCTTATCCTTGATAAGTTAAGGACTGCAGTATCTAAGTCCCACAAAAATGCCCTTAACTTTAAGGGGAGCAGGGGCTTGAAACCATTGGTTTAGACAGAGAGAGACTGATACTTTAGCACAGCTCCACATTCATCACTGGGAAACCTTCCCATTGGGTGTGATCTCTAGGGCTAGGATCCTTTGGCCTCCCATTGTCTGCCTGCATAATCCTCCCATTTGTTCCACCCATAACTCTCACTGAAATTTGAGTGAAAAAATGGCCATAAAAGAAACCTTTCTGTAATACTGCCAGTAAAGACTGCTTCATGTATTCATTCCACAGAAACTTCCTGCACTCCTATGATGAGCCTGGCACAGTGGTGAATCTCTCTCCCCGTTGTCTGCGTCTTGAGTGAATCTTCCCAAGAGTCCGAGAGGTAGGTACTGTTGTCACCATTGTCCAGTGAGCTTCAGGATGTCAAGTAGCTTGCCTGTGGGTCAGCATTCTTGGCCTTTGACACCAGGGACCAGCTCCCCTTTCTGACAGTGGGCTTTTATTTGGTTCACCAGAAAACTTTCACCTTGGCCTTCGCTGTGCAGAAAGAAGCTTCACAACACTCTTTGCTGCCTTAGCCTAACTTTTCCTGTGTCCAGTTGGTACCTCTCCCTTGTGTGGCCCTTCCTTTTTCCTTCTTTGTGTTTGCTTTATTTTATTCTCGGGAACATGATTGTTCTAAACCACTAAAAATTTCGGCAAGTGTTGAAGAGTGAATGAAATATTTTATATTTCATCTTAAAATTTTATACTGTCTGAGTGAAACTTGGAAAAGAAGAGTGGGCAGGTGAAAGACTTCTAGAAAAAAAACAATGATTAAAGTGTAGTATTTGAGTTCAGGACTTTTTTAGGCTGAGAAAGGTCATGGGCAGCTTTCAGGTATGATTTTCCTTTTAAATTAAGAATTTAGCCCTGACTGGTGTGGCTCAGTTGGTTGGGCATCATTCTGCAAAGGGAAAGGCTGCTGGTTCAGTTCTCAGTAAGGGCACATGCCTGGGTGGTGGGTTCAGTCCCCATTCCAGGGCACGTGCGAGAGGCAACTGATCGTTGTTTCTCTCTCACATCGATGTTTCTCCCCCTCCCCTTCTCCCTCCCCTCCCCTTTCTCTAAAAAGAAATAAATAAAATCTTAAAAAAAGAATTTAGCTGCTAATGGAAATCAGATCTTTCTTTCATATTTTAATTCTTGTGTTTACTCTTAAAATTATGAAAACAGAGTGAATGTACGTTGCTGAGCTGAGTTTTCTAATTTTTTTTTGTAGATGATGATGCTTGAACTGAACAGTTAAGGTCAGCTTTATGACCTATGTAGTATGCTCTTCTTACTCAGACTTTTTTTATAGAATTTAGTTGAATGGCTAAAATTGTGTTTTAACCTTGGTGAAGATTGTTGCATTTGGGCAATCATTCCAAACTATGGATTATAAAAGACTTGACATTCCATTGTAAAGTAAGTTCAGAAAATAACACAGCAGGATATTTTTATTCATTCAGTTTATACAAAAGGAGTTTCAAAGGATTTTATTGTTTCTACAAAAGAAAAAGGCAGTATTTTAAAGGTCTGTAAGCTGATTATGGTTGTGTTAATGTATAGATTGTATGACTCTACTTTTTGTTAGATGTCATTGGGAAATGAGATGGTTTATACAGTTACCTGCATCACCTGTATGCATGCTTGTATACAACTCTATAGTTAGAATCAGAGAGGTGTGTGTATATTTGTTGTTTGAGCCAATGCCAACATATTCCCAAATAGGATATCTGGGAGGCCCCAAATTATAGACGAGGAAATGTAAACATTGTACCCCAATTTCTGGTATGTGAGTCTAGCGTTCCGCAGATTTGTTTGATCAGAATGATGTCACGAACTAGGAAATCCCACATTATGAAAAAAGAACTATCAGTGTCTCCTGATGATGTTATAAATGACAAATTCCAAGGAACTTCTAAGACTCATTTGGTAGACATATGCAGCCAGTCATCTGAGTGGAGGCTGTTAGATTGCATAATCTAGTTTACAGTTCGATGTAGAGAGTCTAACAGTTCGGTGCTGTACAATAAAACTTCGTGTCTGGTAAGGCAGTCATAGACCTGTTGAAATACAGGGATACATGATAGACTGGAATTCCATACATCTGCTATGCCCTCATTTCCCAGCGTGGACCTTTTACGTTCACATACCGTAAACACTGGTAAACACTGTGTGGAAGGAACAGCCCTGGGCTGGGGCTGCTGGGTCAGGTTTCCAGTGTTGGTGATGACTACGCTGAGCAGTTCTCATGGCCCAGCGGTTAGTTAGCAGTGAGTTAGGTGGAGCAGGGCGGGATCACTAGCAGAGGGAACAGTGTGTGCCAGGGCGAAGGCAAAGGAAAGTGTGTGTGTTGAGCAAGGGGAGTTGAATTTCAGCTCCATCTGTCTGTGCTTTTCCGAATGACTGAAGCCAAGAATGGGGAGCAGGGCCCAGTGTCTCGCCTCAGAAGTTGGACTTAGACTTGCGTCTGCGGAGAACTCCTGAAGAATGCTAAGGAGGAGGCATGCAACAGCTGCTTTCCCTGAGAATAGTCGGTGTGCTTTTTTGGTTTTGTCTCTCGTTTTTCTATTAGTTGAAGTTGTTTAAGCAAGATTGCAAAGAATTAAACAAAGGAGCCTGTTTAGTATGTTGTTATATAAGTCAGGAAATCAAGAGGCTTGAGACTGCTTCAGTGCCTCTATAACATCAGTTTAGCCTGGGCACTGGGCTCAGCGATCCATTGGCAGCCAGAAGTCTCCAAGAGTATGCACCTTGGTTGCCTCATACTTTTGTTGGCCAATTTAAATTGTATAAATTATTAGCAGTAATTATTATAGTAGTAATTGAAGAGAGCCAGTAAGAGTCAGAGACAAGTTGCTACAGGTTTTAACCAGAACAGTATGTAGCATGTGTTTGGAAATACAGAATTCTTGCACATTATAGGAAGTGTTCAGTTACGTTACACTGGGTCACATTTGCATATAGTTAGGAGATAGCCAGATAATGTTTACTGCAGTAATTCTGCAAATTCATCTTAGTAACACCACAACTGTTTGTGTCTTTATTACCTTCCCATTGGGAGATTCATAGTATCTACTCTCATGTTCAAGGTAATTACCATTTTTTTCTAGAGCTGTGCTGTCAAATATAGCTATTGGCTCTCTAAATAAAGCTATTCAATTAGTTCAAATTAAATGCAATTTAGAATTCAGTTCCTCATTCCCTGCAGCCCTATGCCAAGTGCCACGTAGCCACGTGTGGCTGGTGGCTGCTATGTTGGACGGACACTGCAGGTCGAGGACATTGCCACCACTGCGGCAAGTTCTGTTAGTGCTCCTGGAAAGACTGTCTTCTCTTACAACCTGTAATATGCTAAAAACCACTTAATACTGAAATATTTATAGGTTATGTGATATAATTGGATTCAGAATAACTGGGGAGAAGGGAGGGTTGGGAGTTATGGAGGAAATAGGATTTGCCATAAATTGATAATTGGTGAAGCTAGCTTTAGGGTCCATGGGGTATTATTATAATCATTATTCAGAAATTTTATATATGTTTGAAATATTCCATAATAAAAATTAAAACAGAAGCTTAAATAGGAGCAGCACTTAGAAGCAGCTGTCTATAGATGGGCACCTGAAATCCCACCTGACTGGCTGGTGCCTGGAGTATAGGAAGGTTTTTAATCCTGCCCCAGGGTTTCCCCCTAAGGGGTGGTATGCCCAGAACTTGTTCGTATGGAAGGTTTACTTGATTCTGCCTCGAAACTCACAAGTAACAGCACAGGCTTGCACTTGTTCTTGTTAAGTTGAAACTGCCCAAATGTGTCTTGTGGGTAGAATGTGCTATATTACAATATTATGTTAAAAATTCCATGCCCTGACCAGGTAGCTCAGTTGGTTTAGAGCATCGTTCTGATACACCAAGATTGAGGGTTCGATCCCTCGTCAGGGTGCATACAAGAATCGACCAATGAATGCATAAATAAGTGGAACAACAAATTGATGTTTCTCTCCCTACCCCCTTCTCTCTCTCTCTCTCCCGCTTCCCCTCTCTCTCTCAAATAAAATAAAAATTAAAAAATAAAAAATTCCATTGCTACTGACATTAATTTTGGCAAACTCAAAGTAGTGTTCCTAATGAAGAGAATAGAGTTCATTTACTCAGTGTTTGGCTTATTTTCGTTCACTGCCAAGTCAGTCAGCTTCTGTGTCTGGTCGCCCGGTTACCAGCTCCTATGGTGATAGCATTGGAAGAGAAGTGGGTGTCCTTGAGACAACCCCTGGAAAGAGGGGGAAGCCATCGGTGAACACTGTCACTGTGTCACCAGAAGTGGTCACAGAGACTTGCCTACTTCAGTTTCCTCCTGCGTCTCTAGTAAATAGTGGCAGGGCTTTTTGTGAGTAGAGAGAAACGGTTGAGAGCAAGGTGCTTGGGGTCGGTCTTGGCCTTGAGTGCCAGCTTCAGTGAGCTGAGACCCAGAGGAGGGGACAAATGAGCCGTCACCAGCTGTCGGGGAGTGATGGTGGGCCGCGCCTGCCACATGGTGGCATGCTCCCTAAGGGCAGTTCTCACTGTTAGGTATTCTCTGTGCGGAAAGGAATCGAGGCTCTGTGTTTATTTCCCTTAAATGCTGATACTCATACAATCCTTTAGAGCAGAATAAGGTCTAAAGCAATGTAATGGTACCTTTTTATTTTACAGGGTTCTGAAGGCAAGGATCTTGAGATTAATAATGGCAGGAAAATCATCACTTTTTAAAGTAATTCTTCTTGGAGATGGTGGAGTTGGAAAGAGTTCTCTAATGAACAGATACGTGACTAATAAGTTTGATACCCAACTCTTCCATACAATAGGTGTGGAATTTTTAAATAAAGAGTTGGAGGTAGATGGACATTTTGTTACCATGCAGATTTGGGACACGGCTGGTCAAGAGAGATTCAGAAGCCTGAGGACACCCTTTTACAGAGGTTCTGACTGCTGCCTGCTCACTTTTAGTGTCGACGATTCTCAAAGCTTCCAGAACTTGAGTAACTGGAAGAAGGAATTCATATACTATGCAGATGTAAAAGAGCCTGAAAGCTTTCCTTTTGTGATTTTGGGTAACAAGATTGACATAAGTGAACGGCAGGTGTCTACGGAAGAAGCTCAAGCCTGGTGCAGGGACAACGGTGACTACCCTTACTTTGAAACAAGTGCGAAAGATGCCACAAATGTCGCAGCGGCCTTTGAGGAAGCAGTTCGAAGAGTGCTTGCCACTGAGGATAAGTCAGATCACCTGATTCAGACAGACACCGTCAGTCTGCACCGAAAGCCCAAGGCGAACTCCTCTTGCTGTTGATCGTTAGAGAGGTTGCCCCATCATTCTAACCAGCTCACACACACAAATAAACACAGAAGGCAGAGGAGAATTAGCATTTGCAGCAGTGGATCATCTACTCATAAATTAAACTAATCATATTGCTGCTTCATAAATGGGTGGGAGAAGGGACACATCCACTCGCAGAAGAACCTATTTACTCAGTAACGGCATCTTACATTTATTCGTTGTAACGGTTGTCTAATAACATTTAATTTAAATATGTAAGTTACAGAGCTAATAGATGACCAAGACTTTAATTATGATTAAAACAAAACACTTGAATATTCTAGAAATTATTGCTCTTTTCCTGGGAAAATGGAGAACTACTTTTTATATATGTATATTTTTATGTAATTAGCATTCTATTCCTGGTTCGGGGGAAAATTTTTCCTAAAGCAATAATGTTAGATATTAAAGATTAAAATTGAATGCATTTGCACCGCAGTTATTTGATTACTTCTTCATTCCCTTCAAAGTTGTGTTCACATTTTCTGTCTACATATCAGAATTGGTCGCAGCAGCAATCGCTCCTCGTTTGTGTGCCGTACGCTCACCACGCCCCCTGCCCCCTGCCCCCGGCCCCAGAAGCCTCCTTTATCATTCTTAGAGGAAGTGGGAAGGATTGTACTTTGTGTGAAGGTAACAGAAGACATCTTTATTTGGTCTTGTATTTCTTTAGTGTCTTCTCTTTCACTGAACATTGTTCAGTGATTTGCTCTCAGGGTTGTCCATCTTGTTGCAGTGACCAGACTTACTGACGAATCAGACTGTGGTCTTTTGAGGGTGAAGGTCATGTATTGCACATCCATGCTGATTCCATCCTCCAGAGGCAAACTAACACCTAGGCCGCATGTCAGTGAAGAGGTGACCCTGCCTGTGGAGTGGTGGGCTATCAAAGGACATGCTGGGGAGGGTACATTTTGAAAAACTAAATCGGTATTCCCCCCCCGCCCCTGGCTCCACTCGTTGGGAACCGCTGAAAAAGAGTACGATGACAGTAAGCTAAGGTTTTGAAAGTTTAATTTCCTAACAACAATTTAACTATAAGCAAAACATTTTAACATTTAAAAAAAAGGTTATTTATTTATTTTTAGAGGGGAAGAGGGGGAGACAAAACATCACTGTGTGGTTGCCTCTCATGCGCCCCTTTCTGGGGACCTGGCCTGCAACCCAGGCAAGTGCCCTGACTGGGAATCGAAGCAGCGACCCTTTGGTTCGCAGGCCAGCGCTCAGTCCACTGAGCCACACCAGCCAGGGCATTTTAACATTTTTAATTTAAGGAAATTAAATCCCTTCATATTCTAAGGTTAGAGAGAGCTCTAGTTTTTTATTATTTATAATCAACGCCCCCCCAAATAATCCTCCACCCAAAAAACAAAATAGGAATCCACCATTAGCAAACCGGTGTATATTATATATTTTTTATTTTGTTAAGAGGACTTGCTTTAAAATCAGAAGTGTACCCATTGTTTTGTGACTTGCCCTCTTTATTTGGACATACTTCCATTATAGTAGACCCCTCCCTCATTTATGAGCTGTATGTATATCTAACAGATATTCAAACCTTTCTCCCTTGATAGACATAGAGCAGTAATTGTGAAAGTGCCAGTTTCCTACACCTTGGTTAACTTGTCTCTGCATACATGGAAAATGGGGGCAACACTGAAGCAATCTAGGAGTCACATGGTTTGAAATGCTAAGGCACAAGGAACATATCTACCTTTGCCACCCAGTTCTTGTCCCTGGAGGTATTGTGTCAGTTTCTTGGGTCTCCATCTGGATATGTAGTAAATAAGGAAGGCATATTGTTTTAGTTTGCTAGGTTGCCATAACAAAATACAGATTATGTGGCTTCAACAGTGGGATTTTCTTTTCTCACAATGCTGGAGGCTAGAAGTCCCAGATCAAGGTATTGGTAGGTCTAGTTTCTCCTGAGGTCTCTCCCTGTGGCTTGCAGATGACCTTTCTCTGTCATTCCCCACCCCTCCCCTTCTATGTCCAAATTTCCTCTCCTAGGGACACTAGAGTGGATTAGGGCCACCCAAACAGGCCCATTTCAACTTCATCACCCCTTGAAAAGGCCTAGTCTCCAAACACAGCCGCCTTCTGAGGGTCTGGATGGGGGCTAGGTCTTCAACATATGAATTTGGAGGGGAGGGGAACAATTTGGCCCATAACTTGTATGCGTATGTATTTACAAAATGTATAATTTTGTTACTTGTATAGATTTAACTACTACCTTATTGTTTAAGAAAAACTGTTAAGCATCTTTTCAACTAATCCATTTTCAGATAAATACTTAAGGATTAGATTAGTTGGTATTCAAGAGGTCTAGAGCTGGGCAGCAAAAATGATGAAAGGAACAGGTCTTCATGGGTGTAGACAGGCTCACAGAATGGGGAGTAATCCAGCTCTACATCATGACTTAAAGGGATCTGGTGAGCTGCGGCTAATATACCAAACATGGTATTCAAATACGATGACCGAATAGCTTTGTCCTTCAGAGAAACTACAACTAATTGATGGAAAGGCTCTTCCAACAGCAGCAAAAGGTACCTGAAAATCTGATTCTTTTGTGGAAAGCGAAAGGTACTTTAATTGGCTGGTGTTATGTATACAAAGACGAGGACTATGGGAAAAATAAGAGTTGGAGAACAAAGCAGGTCATGCAGTGTGGTAGATATAGCTGCAGAGCCCCCAAAGCAAGTGGAAGAACTGTCATTCGGGGAGGAGGGGACCTATTTCAGTACTGTTGCTCGCCACTCCATGCTGGGCCATCTGTGAGTGTGTGCTTACATGCTGTCTGTGAATGCAAAGCCTTGGAGTTCAGTGTTAAAGGCAAACCGCTTACCTCGGAGAACAGACAAATGTATATTTGACTGCCGAGATAGCAATTCAGTATGCTGTGCAGAAGGTGCAAAGGTACAGCTTCATCAGTGGGTCACTTTAAGCTTTAGCCACCTCCTTCACCCTTGTGAAAAATTGTAGTTGAAGTCAGAACATCTTAGATGTTCTTCTTTAAAGAAAACTGTTTTACAGTTCTATAAAAGCTTGGGTAAGCTTTCAGTAGAAAAATGGGCCTGTGGATTGAGAAGTCACCACTGTGGACTGTCAACCAGGAAGTGCTGTGACTGAAGAGCAAGAACACGGGTCTGTCAGGCAGGGCAGGGATTGGTGGTCTGTGTGTTGTACATGGAATGTGGGGCAACAGTGCAGCTTTCTAGGTAATGAAAGGACACGAGCAGGTCGGCGCATCTGGGCCACTTTGGGAGTACTGACAATTACAAATTTAGTGCTGACATACCTGTGCTCAGTGTGGCCTGATGCCCAGGGTGTTCCTGACGTCCCTCCCTTGCTCCTGTGTTCTGGAACCTCCAGCGACGTTCCCCTACTACCAGATCTATGCTGTGCCGGCTCTTCGGCGTTCCTGATCATCAGCCTGTGGTTTCCCCTGCACATTGGTCCTGGTTCCGTCCCATCAGCTGGCCTAGCCACACAGCCAGTACTGCTTTCCCCACATCTTCATGCCCAGCATGCTTTTCTCGTGCAGCCACCAACTCCAATGCTCATCGCTGGACTTGCCTTCGAGCTCCTTCAAAGATGCAGGCTATGCGAAATTTGGCGCTCAACTACAGCAATATACTCACACAGGGCTCTTGTTACCCTTTCCTGTGTCACCCTCCCAAGCCTAGAGAAAAGGATCCCTGTTTGCAGGGCACCGCTGTTGTGCAGCTGAGCTAGGACCTGTTCTGTCTCCACCCTAGAAGCCCCTGCGCAGACACCCTGCTGCTGCCCATGGCCTGCTTGTGTCACGGCCTCTGTGTTACATGGTTGCTGAGGGCCGAGCAAACTATACATAAAATGTGTGTTTGGGTCTCTCTAATGAGCATGACTGAAATTACTCCTAGATTTCTAGCTGAATATCTTTTTCTGCTCCCAAAGCTCTGGCACCTAACTCAAGGCAATCTGAGTTCTGTAAAAATGGGTTAAGATAAATATTAGTTTGCAGACTTCCGATAGGGAAAATGGAACTAAAACAGTAGTGGAGGCACGATCAGCAGCACTTTAAAAATTCGATGTTAAACTTTCACGATCTTGGACAAACATTTTTATTTAAGAAGTCAAATAAATAGACGGGGAAAAATTATAGTAGTAACTTCAAACAAAAATACAAGACTAAATTTAAGAGTTACTTGCACAAATTATTCGGAATGGAACAAAAGTCTTCAAGTGCTAATGATTAGCCCAAAAAATATGTGGTTATATTACTTGCTTTTCAGTTGACATTTACTCATTTTATAGTAAGATCCCACACTTGTTACAGTACGAGAGAGCACTCCTGTCCCCTCCCATGTACAGCTAGGAGTGCAAATGTTAATATACTACAAGCTTTTCTTTGTTTAAAACTCTAAAATTGCCTTACAACTTTTTACTAGCACAGATATCAGCAGGTTCATTTCCAGGGGTGTCCAGCCTTTTGGCATCTCTGGGTCACACTGGAAGAAGAGGAGTTGTCTTGGGCCATACATTAAATACACTGCAACACGTAATCACAAAATAATCTCTCAATGTTTTAAGTAAATTTATGATTTTGTATTGGGCCACATTCATACCCATCCTGAGCTGCATGTGGCCTCTGGGCTGCAGGTTGGACACCCCTGATCAGTACACAGTCTAAGGGAAAGGAAATTAAAGAACGTAGCTTGTCATTTTTGGCCCGATCTCTCATTTTACAGACATGGATCCTGGATTCCAGAGTGACAGCAGGACCAGTGTCCCCAGCCTCAGACAGCGGCAGGCATGTGGCATTGAGCACTGCAAAAGCTGTTTGCTTCAGCTTCTTGGGTAGTGCTATGCCTGGTGCCTCTATGTGGCTGTAACATCTCTGGATGTATAGGTAAGCCCGTGCACCGGCTAGCAACAGCACTCCCACTGCAGACGCTTTAGTCTTTCAAATCCTGACAATGACATTTGGTTCTGGACTGTTGGGTCAAGATCAAGCTATCCAAATGAGGAAAGTCAAAAGCTTATTCTCAACTTTTAAAATAAAGATATTTCAAGGTTATTGAAGAACTCCTTATAACTATTCCTAAGCAAATACTGATCTATTGATAATTCTAAGAAACTGAATGTACTATTTTTAACTTTAAAAGTAATTTCACTAGGCTTAGATAAATTGAGACTACACGTAAAACTTTTCCAGACTATTTAATCAAGTAACTTACAATGTACACATTCCTGAGTATACCCCACTGTGGTGACATCGTTTATTTCCGAATTTTCCTGCATTCAGCTTAAAAGGTGTTTCTTCCCCAGAAACTGGACTTTTCTGTCAAATGCACTGGATCGAATAGGAGAATTGGGCTCATAAAATGGATTCATGGCAAACTAGGAAAGAAGAAAGTATTAGTGAGTTTGTCAGAGTAAAAGGGCTGACAAATCATAGGTCTCTAAATTTTTTTATTTTAAATTAAAAGAAATCATCAGACATTCAAAACAAAAGTCTGAAGACTACATTTTTCATTTTAAGTTCCCACAAAAATGTTCCATTGTTAAGTAGTACCTTCCCCTTCAGGAAATTTTTGTCTTGGTGTTTTAGTTTTCAGCAGCACCTGTGGTTGTGTGTTGCCTCTGCAAGTGAAATTAACTTTCAGGCTTCACTGTGTGTGAAATACTAATCTCTTTACATTCATTGTAAACATGTGGGTCAATCTGTAAGGCCCTTTGGCTACATAAAATACAAGCTAAAAATCTGCCATGTGCCCAGAGATAAGAAAAAGTGATACCTCACTGATACTAAGTACTCATGGTAATTTTTTAATAATCAGGTTTTTAATTCTCTCCTTTAACACAAGGCTAATTGATCAGATAATGTAATGAGCATATCATAACATGTCAGAAAGTTATTAATAACAAATGAAATCACTAATGAGGAGTTACCAATTTTTACACCTTAATCACTTTGTCCACCTTCATAAGAGGCCTGAATATTATTTGCTACTGCTAACTAGGAATATTGTTAGCTGTGCTGATTTTCAAAAAAATCCTTTTTCAAATACACAGCACCTAAATTAAGAACATACTGTTGTTAGCACTGCAGTTTAACCACTGATGTCCTATTATTTTTTCCAGTTAAGTATTAAGAAATGTGGGTGGCACTATTCTCCTTGAGTAACTATTTGATAATATATGAATCACTTCCCACTTGTTTATGATCTTATTCTTGCATTGTAACTTATTTGTGAAGTATGTGGAAAACATTTGAGATTAAAATTATAAAGCAATTTCCCTTAGGGAGAATACTTCCTTCTCTCTCTCTAGGGTTCCCCAGGAAAATCAACTCTATGCACCAAAAGGGGGAGAATGAAATCAATTTACAAATAACCACCGTGAGTTCTTTTCCTAAATACCTGTTAACCTGGTGATGAAGACTTGCCTAATGAGGGAGCTTCAGGGATGGTTCTGACTGAGGAAGGGCCAGTCTGGGATGAAAACTGTACTACGAAGGAGTCACTTCGACAGGCCAGTTCCCTGTCAAAATCTGAAACCCTTTTGATAAGCAGATTTAAAAAGTTATAGAGCATACCATACCTTTATGTATAAATCATAGACATCAGTAAAGAAGTTCTTTATTCCATCTTCTTGCCTTATGTCATGAAGCATAATAAACCTCATATGTGAAATAATTAAGGTTATAATCTCAGAAATGAAAAATGGAAAGTAATCAGTTGGTACAATATTCTTCAAATAAGCGACATGCAGTGTATTTTGCGATGGAAAAGTTGAACACGAACTGGGTTCAGAGTTAGGTTAGTTTTCTCTTAAAGAGTACATCATCTTTTAAAGTTAAAAAATAAGTATAAAATAAACCACCTTTGATAGAGTTCAGATAAACCTTAGTTTTATATATGAGACTTGGTTTTAAAATGTTAAAGAAAATATATTTTTTTCCCCTAAAAAGAAAAAAGTAGGCCCGTAAATGGCAATTTTTACTTGACACTTTGAAGTCCACAGACTCAGCCTGGCACCTGTGTCCCATGTCCTAGTTTGTTACCTCATCCTTTAGTTAGCTATCTTTATTGAAAAGGTAAGGATATGGCCTGCAGTAACAAATGCTGAAACGAACCACTCGTTGAACTTGTCCACAGTTTTCAAGTACATGTTGTTGGACAGCCACATGTTCTCATCTACCAGGTCGAGTGCAGCATGAGCTATGAACTGGTTCAGATGACGATGATCGTCCTGGATGGCAGTGTGAGCGGCACCAGATTAACATTTCCATGCAGCATAAAGAAAGGCAATATTTCCTTCTGTAAATTCTGTACATAGTTTTCCTTGTGTGTGGGGGACACTTTCTGCTTTTATGTCACTTATTGGCATGAGACTTAGGAAAGACCTTGAGTGTTTTCACATCATTCTACTTTTAAATTTAGTATCTAAAACTCAACAGAAACAGTCAATTAAATTAATTATATACTAATTATAATATTAATAAATGAAATATGTTCATGAAACTATAGTTTTTTAAAAATTTGGCAAGAAAGCTACTAGTTTCTGTAACCTTTTAAGTGGTGAAAAAAAAAATACTGCATTGAAATTAAAAATACGTCCCTCCTTCAAGAAGCTTGTATCTTTTTAGAGGATGACAGCTACAGAGAGGTGCCTTTGACACAGGCCTCAAGGAGGGGGAAGAGGGGAGGCTTCCTGTGCAGGGATACCTAGTGAGCAGTGACAGGTGAGGAGGTGGCACTCCTGAAGTGTTGGCATATGCCTCTTTCAGGTGTAAGGAGCTTACATGATGGGGGGACCTGGGAGTAGCAGGAGGCCATGCTCAACCCCTGTGAGCAGGGGTCACTTGTGTGAAAGCAGAAGACAGCCCTGTCAGAGCGGGGCTTGTCATCATGGGCTGAAATGGCTTCACTGGAGGAGAAGGTAGACATGTCCCACCACAATGTGGAGAGGGAATTCACACCCTGGCATGCAGTCTTACTGCTGTGGAATTCTTCCTTTCAGAACGCACTTTTCAAAGAACACCTCTTTTATGGGTTGAATTATGTCCCACACCTCCCCCCATTCCTTGGTTGAAGTCCAAACCCCTGGTACCTTAGAGTGTGGCCTTATTTGGAAAGAGGGTCCTTGCAGATGTAATTAGTTAACATGAGCTCATGCTAGAGTAGAGTGGACCCCTGGTCCAATGGACCAGTGTCCTCATAAAAGGGACATTTGGACAGACACACCCAGGGAGAACACCATGTGAAGACCGGAGTTCTGCTGCCACAAGCCAAGGAACTATCAGAACCTAGGAGAGAGGCCAGAACAGACCCTTCCCTAGCCCCTCCTCTGCCCGGGGCAGCACGCCCCTGCTGATCCTGGATCTTGGACTGCTGGTCTCCAGAACTGCGACACAGTACGTTTCCGTTGTTTAAGCCACCCGGTGTTGGGTGCTCTGTCGCGGCAGCCCTAGGAAACTAACACAGCCTCTTTGCTGAGGAGGCTGTTCCCATGGCTGGGCTGGAGGAAGGCTGCCAGTCACCCTGGAATCCCTTGCACAGCTAAAGCATGTTTACTTCACTCCCGTTGCCATGATGCAGCTAATTCAATCCTTAGAGAAATGGATGTATTTTTGTGTCTGGCTTACAGCAGCATTTTCCATTACTTTACACTAATGGCCCATCTTGAGAGGTCAGGAGAAAGCTAGAAATGCTTTCAGAAGGTAAGTGGTGGCGGGGAAAAAACCCCCTAAGATGTGTGCTGCTTTATGTACCACCACCCCACTGGAGTGTCCCGGAACCATATTTAAGTAGCTGTGTGACACAAAGCAGCTATTGCCACAGAGATACCTCAAACCGAAGCTTCAATGAGCAGTATGCTCATAGGGATGCAGGACAATGATGTAGCGACAACACCTGGGAGGATAATCACTTAAATTTCTATCATATTTTGGTGGCAAGATCTGAATAGCTGAAAAGCATCATGCCCTGGACTGGACATTATGCACTGCAATTAATTTCAAAACTCGATTCCTGTCTTACCATTAAAGCTTGTTTTTGGAGGTTGGGAGAGACGCAGTACAACGTGTCGGCATGGATTAGTACAGCAAGATGGTGGAGACCCAGCTACTCTCATCTCAAGACCCTACAGCTGTTTACTCTGAATGGTGGTAAGTTCTCCAACCAAGTTCGGTGTTTTAGAACCATTTTTGACAACAAGGAAGTTGGGTGTGTCACTGGGGCGGAGAGCATGGGGTACCACCCAGCCAGTAGGTAATGTCCAAGGCCACTGAAAACTGCCCTAGTCTCAGGGGCACCAGGAAGACATGTAAGTCAGGGTCTCTTTTAGCCCTCCCGGTGTAAATGGATCTACTACGTATGTCCTGATGAAAAATGTGATTTGCTAGGGCACAGTGGGCTTTTGTGGCATTTCAAGGCAGCAACAACTGTTCTTCCAGACTCACTGTGGGCGGACCATGTTTCTATGTGCTTCAGGAGCAGCTTTTCCTAAGGGTGGCACAGTGAACTGCAAAGCAGGTAAAGAAACCCATGGCGTCCTGCTAGTACCTGCTAAGTGTGTGCTGAATTAGCGGAGGAATAAACAATTCAGAGGACATTCCCTGGCTGGCTTCTGTCAACCCGTGGGACTGCAGAGCAAGCCTCATTTAATTGTGGTGGATTCCAGTTACCTCATCTGTCCAAATCTCTTCCAGTTCTAAAATCATATTACACCATTATCATTACCAGAGCATAACAATTCTTGTGGGATTTTTTTAAGGTTCCATACGCACTTTGGATTCTGCTTTTCCAGCTGGCAAAAACTCCATTTCAAAAACTGGATTATCATGGTGGCCAACAATTACAAAGTAAAAGCTTCCAGACATTGTCTTCAATATATGGCTCCTAATGAAATGACAATAAGACATAATTTTAGTACTCAATACTGAAAAGCAAAAATCGCTAACAGGAAGTCTAGATTTCAATTTTTTACTTAAACCTGACACTGCAGAAAAGGCCACTAAGCTTGGCCTGCTTTCCAGTATACTACCATAGACACATGGCTTTTGGACTACACAGATTTATACCTGTGATATGCCCTGTAGAATCCCAGTGCTATATTTTCATAGGGAAACTGGAAGACCTCTAATCTAACATCATACTTTAACATCTTAGGATCTGAAAGTTCGGAGCACTTAGAGCAAGCTGGGCTATACTTGCACTGGACTGGTAGTTAGCATTAGCACTAACACCTGGAAAGATTTATAAAGAGTGCTGATTAGGAAATAACGGGCTTTTCCTAGGAATTTTCATGAGAAGTGGTTCCAAAGGAGCTAAAAACAACTCTACCTCATGTCATTTACACAAAGGAGAGAGACTCAGCATTCATCTACAGACCATTAGCTGTATTTGTCATCTTCTTCCCTGAAGCATGTATGCTCAAATATAAGTTTCTGCAAATAAAAGAGCCTATGATATACCTCTTCCAACACCATTTATGAGGAAGGAAGGTTTTGTATTCTAGAAAAGATGGAAGAATTCCTAACCCAAAGGGGAAAACATTCTGAGGCCTTAGGAGGACTGGGAACTAGGGTGAATAGATTTGCTGAAGAAATAGAACTACTAGAAAGTTGGGGGTTGGGGGGATCAGTGATTCCGTGGCTTTCAGCACACACAACCAAAATCCGGCCAGACAGATGGACTGACGTCTGTATTTGTAGCACAGGGTGTTTGGAATCAGATGAAGCTAAGTTCAAGTCTAACTCTGCCACTTACTAGTAATGTGACCACCCAAGCAAGGGTCCTTGATCTCCCATTCCCAATGTGTGTCCTTCTTGGAATGGTGTGTCCTTCAGAGTGAAATAAAGATAATCGAGATAACACTCATAGCTCCCTTAGGGTGAGCTTGAGGATCACACGGCCTAACGCATGGAAAACACCCAGCACAGCGTCTGGCTCCTAGGAAGTACTTGGTATTGGCTCCAGAACAACACAGAAGAGCACACGCACAGGGAGATGTGGTGGCTAGGGAGGCCTCCACCGGGGCGGGAATCTGGCTGACTAGGAGTGTGCAGTCCCGGGGAAAGCAGAACCGAGCTGTGCCAGAGCCCAGGCTACGCCAGGCTTCACTGGGACCCCTGCTGATTCACACAGATCACGCCACGAAAGCCAAAGAAATCTGAAATGTATTTCCTAACGAATACAACATCTTGT
This sequence comes from Mormoops blainvillei, assembly GCA_004026545.1. Taxonomy (NCBI): domain Eukaryota; kingdom Metazoa; phylum Chordata; class Mammalia; order Chiroptera; family Mormoopidae; genus Mormoops; species Mormoops blainvillei. Next base: position 96,245 of record PVJD01006230.1, read on the forward strand.
AAAGGAAATCAGGGCACAGCTGGCACATGTAACTCTTGAATTGGAAGGCCAAGTCTGGAAAAAAAGGCAAATGAGACCCCTTCGGCACAATGAAGTACGTAGGATTTAAAGTATGACTTGGGGCAGGCGTTGGTATGCTAGAGCCTGCAGGCCAAATGTGGCCTCATCCATCCTTTTACTGTCGTTGGAGGTTGCTTTTGCCCTACAATGGCAGAGGTGAGCGGTTGTGACAGAGACCACCTGGCCCTTTGCAGGAAAGGGCCACCTGGTCCCTGTTTTAGGGGGAAAATGAGAAAAAGGCCCAAAGAGTAAAACTGGATAACAAAGACAAGTGGGAATGATACAAAAGCTATGCAAAACTAGGAGAACTGGCAAAAATTCTCAGGAGAAAGTGAAGGGATGAGGGATGGGAGCTTGAAATTTGAACCAAGTCAACAATGATATCATTCATTTTTGCAGGAATAGGTTTCATAGGTGGAGTTTGCCAAGGGCAGGGCTTACTTTCCTTAGCACAAACATTTAAGAAGCCGCAGAGGTAAAAAAAAAAAAAAAAAGGAATAAGGCAGATACTCTCCCCTGCCCCCGCAGCAGAAGATAATATATGTATAAGGAAGGTTACCCCCTACACGCTCTCCTCTGTGTGGAAATCCATGACTGGGAGAGAAGCATAGTGCTACGTACAGTGTGAGGATAAACAGAACGGGAACTGAAGGAAATACCACATAAAGGCTGTATCATAAACTACACAGCTGGGCAGACTTTGAACTGCTAGGAACATGACTTCACAAAACGGCGGAAGAAGGGAAGTGACTAGTCCATTTTGACAAGGAAAAACTGCAAGTGAAGTGGAAGGAAAGGAAAGCATACAACCCCATACCACCCATTGTCTCAGGAAGGGAAGATGTGGAGTCGTTTAATGTTTCAGGGCTAACCATGCCTCGGGGGTGGGCAAAGGGGAGACACTCCGGAATCTGTGCTGTCCTGTATATGGGACTTTCTGCGACAATGGAAATGTCCTATACCTGTGCTCTCCAACATGGCAGCCACTGGAGGCTGATGAGCATTTCAAAGGTGGCTAGTGTGTCTGCAGAACTGAATGTGAAATTTTATTTAATTTAATTGATTAAAATTTAAATAGTCACACGTGGTTCATGGCTATTGTATTGGGCAGTGCAGGTCTAGATCAGTTGATTCCAAACCTTTTTTTGAAAGTACTGGGATCTCCTGCACCTTCCCTCCACCCATGAAGTATTACTTAAACTCCAGTATGTAACACAAGTAAAGCAACTGCTGTGTCTGTGTCAGTTGTGTATGTGTCTGTTAAACTTTCCCATCACCTCTAATAAGGGCCCTTCAAGCATCTCCAAGGAAGACTAGGTCTCGAGTGTGGAGGAGGTGGCTACACAGAACTTGGCAATGGGTTAAATGGGGGAACTGAGGGTGTTTTCAAATGTGTGGCTGAGGCGATGAGGCAGAATAGCAAGATGTGGTGCTATTTACTGAGAAAAGAAATAAGGGAAGAGGGATGAAAATGAACACGTCAGTTTTGAACATGGGGTGGTAGCCAGAATAACCCCCTTCCCCCCACCAAGATGTCCACATCCTAATCTTGCGAACGTGTGTGTGCTGATTTACAAGGTAAAGGGGAACCCAGGCTACAGATGGGGCTAAGATTGTCCATCAGCAGACCTTAAGGTAGGGAGACGAGCCTGGGCAACCCACGTGGGTCCACTGCAATCACGAGTGGCTTTAAAAATGGAAAAAGGAGGCATGAGAGGAAGTCAGGGGACACCGTGACTACAGAAGGATGATCACGGGATGCGACGTTGCTTGCTTTAAAGATGTCCAGTCACAGAACGTGGACAGCCTCTAGAAGGTGCAAAGGACAAGGAAGCGGATTCTTCCCAAGAGCCTCCAGAAGGGAATGCAGCCTCCTGATACCTGGATTTCAGCCCAGGGAGACCCACGTAGGACTTCTATGCTACGAACTATAGTCATGCATTTGTGTTCTTTCAAACCACTACACTTGTGGTAATTTATTACAGCAGCAGTAGGAAGCTAGCACACATGTAAGTGCTGAAAAAAACCCTTGTAGGTATGAGAAAAAAGGAAATATTCAAGCGAGTGTCAGCAAAATGGTAGAATGTACGTTCTACAGAGTGGGGACAAGTGGAGTTCATTCACCATGGAACATGGGTTCCAAAGCATTGCGGGAAAGGTTGGGGCGGTGCAGTGGTGTGTCAAGATGACGTTGCTTAGAGCAATTACGGGGATGACAGTATGCAAAAGAACAGGGGCTGTGGTCCTTTCCAGCCTGGGACCCTAACCGAGCCTAGGACACAAGTGCTCAATGTTTGTAGTACAGGACTGTGAGGAGGGAGCTATAGTTTACATAGTGGGCGATGACCCTGGAATACAAGAAAGGGAATGCAGAAATGTGAGGTGAGGGGGGATTAATTAGCCCAGCTGAGGCCCTGCGGGGGCTGTGGGGGGTTCTCTGAGGCCTTAGCACTGACAGCTGAAGTGAGGGTTGAAGTGATTAACAGCCCCTTAGTGAGAGGCTGCTGAAGTTGTTAAGGTACTTACATAAAGAAATCCTCCATTACAAGGGACATTGCTTGTTGGCCAAAGGGAGGGGGAGCCAGGACTCTCACCTGTGGTGGAAACAGCAGGTGTCTCTGGTGGCTAGGGAGACCTGAGCTGCTCCTGGGAGAGAGACAACGAAAGAAATCAAGGTGGTGCTTAAGGAGCTCCGGACGACCTTGAACTCAAAGAGGACATGTACATAATGTAAGAAGTAGGGCCCAAACTAGTAATGAGCACAGAAATGAGACCTGGGACCAGAAACCTGTGAGGCTAGCCTCAGAAGGGCAAAAGCCCCAAATGAGCTGAAATGTGTGGAATATGTTAAGCCTTTTTAGGCTACAATCAAGAAAAAGCACAGGATAAAGGTCAACTGGTATACAAGTAACAGGATACAGACCTGCTGAACTTCAATTTTCTCAAAGAGGATGATTCTCAAATAGCAAATGTGATAGAAACAAGGTTAGGCAGGCTATGAACCTCAGGATGGACATATATCAAAAAACATTTCAATAAACAACTCTTCAGGTCTTAGTAAACTACATATCTTGGTTTAACAAATGTGACTATATATCTAGTGATCAGTGACATTTGACAAGTCGCAGGAACAGAAAAGAGCCATATCATCAGAAATAGGTGTTATTCCTATTTTCCGAAACAAAAAGGCTTATCTCCTAGTCTATAATTGGGTATTTTCAAAGAAATTAAAACACCAAGAAAAATATGTATTAAATGGCCATCTTTGGTCAGACACCATACTAGGAGTTTTCGTTATACATTGTCATTTAATGTGAATCCCTAGACAAAAAGAGGTTATTATTCATTCATGTACACCTGGTTTTACTGAGAACCAGTCATGCCAAACTTGGAAAGGAAACACAGGAGCCAGTAAGTCCTTTGAGGAAGTAACCTGGTATCTCCCTAGAAATAACTAGAGACCTTTAGCTTGGATAACACAGTCTGTGGTAGGCCCAGAGTTACAACAGTGCTGGGGCCCAGGAAGCACTCATTATATGTTGAATAAGGGACACAACTCATAGCTGACTAGAATGTTAAAGTGTTCCAAGTCAGTAGACAGTATGGGGTCTGTGGGGAGCCTTTGAAGTTGACCTTAACCTAGTCCAGTTCAACATCTGAATCAATAACTGTGAGATGACGCCAGCTTATCACATTCAAAGATAACACTCCAAGGACAGCAAATTTATTAGAAGGCAAAAGTCAAGATTCAAAAATATCTCTTCATTAGGTATGAAATTAATTAGGTATAGAATTTACTAGGATGAAAAATAAGTCATGTACCTGGGCTTAAAAAAATGAGCTGCACAACAGGATGAGGAATCCTATTTTAAGAGCAACTGCAGGAACCCCAAAGTTTTCAGTTACTGCAAACCCAGTAAGGGGCAGCAGTCTGATACGGTTGTCAAAAAACAAAAACAAAAACAAAAAAACAAAACCAAACTAATGGAATTCTAGGCTGCATTAAGAGAAGACCATGTCCTCTTCACTAATAATAATCATCTCTGGGAAATGGACTCAGTTCTGAGAATCTCATTTTAAAAGAATCAATAACTAAACTGTGTTTTGGGAGGAGGGTGAGAGCTAGGCTAAGGAATGTTCTGGACAAAAGCTACTGAAGGAACTGAAGATGTTTAAACTGAGCAGGGGAAAGACTTTTTGGGGAGGGAATGGTGTACATCACAATCATGCCATTAAAGATCATACGCTGTCTAATGGAAAAGGGATTTGTCTAGGCACGACAAATGGGTTTCCTTCCCTGAGCCAGTTCTAATCAACTGGTAGTGGCAGCCAGGAACTGGTGCTGGGAAAGATTCTGAGGCTAAGTGTGGTCGGGGGAAAAGATCGCTGTGATCAATGATCCACTGTCATGGGGTTGGGGGAAGGCAGTTGCCTACAGGAGTGCCAAGTATTTACTCTCTTTGCCGCCATCCAAATCACACCCATTAAAGCCCAGATGAAGTCACGCTTTTGCACAGAGATATGTCCCCGCTGGCTCCCATCTTCAATCACCTCTCCTTTTTCTAAACTCTTTTGTCCAGCCTACAACGCATCTCATTCTTATCCAATTCTCTGGCTATGTTTCCATTACCGCTTAATTAGATTTAAGCGTCTTGAGTACCCGGCTCTCTTTTAACTTCCTCACCGCATACAAAGCCGGGGTACTCAAAAGTTTAGCTCACTGATTTTCAACCAGTGATTTTGCCTTCCAGGGGACACCCAGCAATGTCTGGAGACATTCATGATTGTCAGAACTGGTGGGGAGGTGCTACTGGCATCTAGTGGGTGGAGGGCAGGGATGCTGCTCAGCACCCCACAGGACAGCGCCCACAACACTTTTCGGGCTCAAAATGCAGCAGTGCCGCGGTTAAGAAGCCTTGGGTTAGCTGAATGACCTAGGGAAAAGCAAAAAACAAACAAACAAACAAAAAAACAACCCACAAAGCCCCCGAACTGGTGGACGTTTGTAGGTTCCGATGCGTGGGGTGTAATGGGATCAGCCAAGGGGGTATAGACTGGTTGGGCCCTGCGCCCCAGTCCGCAGCGGGATGGAGAGGCAGCGTCAACACCCGGGTCACGCGGGGGCCCGACGTCCCCCCGGAGCATCTCCTCCTCCTCCCCGACCTTCGCTCCATCCCCTACCTGCGCCGAGACGCAGACAACGTAAATATCCAGGGAGTTCCTGCAGCAGCGACCCGCCTTCCTCAGCTTCAGGTAGGACGGCTTGACAGCTCTCGCGAGACTTGGCCGTTACGCTCTCGCGGCATGTAGGAGGGGCTTCCGGCGGCAGCGTGGCGCCGGCTAGCGCGGCGCGGGCTAGCGCGGGCTCTGTGGCGTTACTGACTAGCTTGGCTGGGCGTGGCGGGCCTCGGAAGAGGACGGGATAGGCTGTGAGCAGTGGGACTGACGTGATGCCTCGCCTACTATGGCCTCACATTTCCCAGGCCTCCTCAGTCGCTGTCCCCGCCCTCCAGCTGGCGGTTAGGGTCAGCCTCGCGCCCAGCGCGCGACGCCGCCCACCCGTTAGAACGCGGGGGAGCAGGTACGTTTCTCTGCCCGAGT
>PVJD01006231.1:0-101648 GCA_004026545.1 Mormoops blainvillei
CTAAGTGGTCAAAACAATCATCTCATCAGATTCTAAATGTTGACACTGGTTGTTGATGCTTTCCCTGTTAGCACCAGGCTGGGAGAGAAACACTGATGCCCTCCTGCGAAGGGACCAGTGTGTCCGTTCAGCAATCACAGAGGCTCAGAGCAGGCATGCAGTGAGTTTCCATCTTAATTACCAACTCAAATTGATTGGCAGTGGCTTTTCGGAGCGCCGGGCTGCATTGAGAAGGACTTGAAGGGGCCTTGGGGCTCCGTAGGAAAGTATGCCATTCATTGATTTGTAATGTCCACCATGAATATTAGATTATAAAGTCTACTCTGGCAGGGATTGGTTTCTGTCTGTTGTATTTACTGCTAGATCTCAGCACTTCCACGTGCCCTGCACACAGCACATACATGTTTGTTAAAGGAATGAGCATTGGAGGAGAGGAAATGATGTGTGAAAGTCAAGCATTTGCCATCCTGGTAAAGAAATCAAAGGAGAATGAGAAACCCTAGGAAGCCCTCGGAAGAGCCTCAGTGAGGCACTGGGTCCCCTTCCTGTCTTTAGCAAGTTGCTTCTAGATCCCTCCCTTGTCATTTCAAGCCGAGGGAGAAAGGACGGCCATAGGTGGTATTGCACAGCACTCAGGTGCTTTGAATATTGATGTGCAGTTTTGTTGCTGCTCTCTTGCATGCCTCCTCGTTCCTGGTCCTCTCTGCTCTTTGGACTCCTCTGCATCTCTGGGTCTTTAATGTTACACTCCCTCCGCTCGTGTCTGATTACCTTGCTCTAACTCCCAGTCAGGCCTGACCATACTGCTAGCAATAATAATAATGATTTCTTTAATGAATGCTCACTATTTTTTAGGCATTCCACTTTATATGTGATGTATCATTTAATCCTCACGATAGCCTCATGGAATATGTACTTAGTGTTTGCTGGGGAGGAAATTGAAGCTTGTAGATATTCATTTGCTTCGGGCATCAGTAAGTGGCAGAATCGAGATTGCGATTCAGTAGGCAAGTATGTACTGACCTCGAAGCCTACGTACTTGGCTGTTGTACTGTTTACGTGCTCACACTGGACTGTTTGCTCTTGACATGTGGATAGAATTGACCCTTTGAGGAAGTTACGGTCACCCCTCCAAACCGTCCTGAAGTCCCCTGGTCCTGTTAGGTGGCACATTTACCCATCGCTGATGCTTCTCCTCCTTGGTGCATGTAGGAGCAGCCAGGCCAGCCCTGTCCAGACCCCTGGATTCCATGCGTGTGTGAAACACACTGACTCAAACTGCAGGCACCCGAGGCTCCCCAGCCCTCCCACCCCGACGTCCAGTACTTGTAGCCACTTCTGACTGCACAGTGTGTCTAAGGGCATGATGTTGCTTTTCAGCAAATCAAATTAAATTCATGTCTAGTAGTTGCCAGAGCTCTCCTTCGGGAAGCCGATTAAGGGATTTTTGCACAATCGCCATTGGAAATGCATTTGTGTTCTTACCAACTTTAGTAGCATGTTCCTTTTTTTTATGTCATCAAGGTTTCTCTGAGTTCACTTTGAACCATTTCCTCCTCATGTCACTTTGCTAAGAGAAGGAACACTGCTGATTTTCATCCCATTTTCACTCTTTATTTAACTGAAGATCTCAGTCCTCTCTCCTATACCGAATTTGGAAAATAATGTATCTTCTTTTTTTGGTTACTCTTGTCTCCTAGAATGATGTATTAGTTTTCTATGGCTGCCGTAACAAACTACCGCAGACTTGGTGGCTTAAATAACATTAGTTTAAAATAATCATTTATTTTAAAATAAAACTTACCGTGTTACCGTCCTGGAAGTCAAAAGTCCAAATTCGGTTTCTCTGAACTGAAGTCAAATGGGCTCTTTCTGGAGGCTCTGAGGAGGAGAATGTGTTTTCATGCGTTTTCTAGCTTCTTCTGTGTCCCACTTATAAGGACTCTTGTGGTTATTTTGGGTCCGTCCAGATAATCCAATGAAACCTGTCCCTCTCAAGATCCTAAGTTACTTCAACAAAATTCCTTTTGCCATATAGGGTACCATTTACAAGTTCCAAAGATCAGGATGTGGGCGTATTTGTATGTGGGGAGGTCATTACCCAACCTACCACACATCGACATGTCCAGACTAGAAGAATCTCCTTTTTGGCTGAACATCTCCTGGCAACTTTATTTTGCCAGGCTTGTCATTTTTCACTGATTATTCTTCAGAAAATTATGTTCCTGCAGAAGTAATGCATAGGCAATGTAGAAAGTTTAGAAAGTGGAGATAACTAGGAAGACAAAACCAGGTATGTGTTTAATACTAACACTCAGAGGCTACTTGAAGTTTTGGAAGGGTGCATTTACCCACATGAGGGAAACTCAGTAAGCTGCTAATAGAAAATGGCACCCTGATTCTTAGATCCAGCAAAGATGACCTCATCCTATTATTCTGTATAAAACATGAAGGGCAGAAAGGTCAAAGATAGTAAATGACTTGCCCAAGGTCTCATAATTAGTAAGTGAAGAAATAAGTTAGAAGTTAGAGTTCCCTAGTTCCCAGTTCTTAGGGAGTAGGAACTTAGTGGAAACAGGCTAAGAGTGAGGGGTCCAGGTTGGGTAGGATGTCACCTGTTTGGAACAGTTACCAGGACACTGGAGTGGGAAGTGTCTAGGGTTTGATGGTCACTGTTGAATTCCCAGTTGAGATTAAGGTAATGGGTGGGTTTCTTGTTATAAAAGTGCTAACAGCCCATTTCAGTTGGGGTTTGAGGTGATGATTCTAAATGTATTCTTGAAATGAAAAAGTTTCATTTTATGAACACTTTTCACTTTTGAGGTATTTTTGGTTTCTACTATCTCAGAGTAGCAAAGTGTACAGAAAAAACTTGGGCTTTTTAACCCAGATGGACATGGGTTAGATGATGTTTTTATAACATGCTTGCTGTGTGACCCAGAGCAGGTTTGCTTAGCCCTGCTGAGCCTCAGTTTCCCAATGTATAAAATGGTAATAATAACGACTCCTTACATTGATAAGGATTTTTTTAAATTCAAAAATTGAAAAATTTGAAAAGTGAAAACTTTCAAAAATTGAAAAATTCAAGTCAATTGTTTAAACAATAAATTCCAGGAGTAAATGTAGCTTCAGGCAAGGCTTGATCCAGCATCTCAAGGCCCTAGTTTTCTCGCTCTCCACTCTGCTTCTTCAGCATTGACTTTCATCTTGGAAGTATATCCTCTTATATGTCGAAAATATCTGAGAGCACATAATGGGGCTATATGCTCCGCACTTGTAGTCGTATGGGGAAGAAGGAGGCCATATGTCCACACCCTTGGCAAATTACTGTGGTTCCTTCTGACTGTGCTGCTTAGGGTTTGTCTGCCCTTGAAGCAGTCAGTCACTGTGGTGGGGGCAGGGGGCATATACCAACTGCTGAAGCCAGTCCAAACCTACTTCCAGAGCCGGGGCTGAGGCCAATGTCACAAAACCACGTGGGGAGATGGTGAGAAGGCATGGTTTCTCAGGGGAAATTCAGAGTGCCGTTATCAGGAGGCAGGAGGAAATTAACGTGTCCATTCAACTGTTTCTCAGCATTCTTGGCAGAATTGAATGTGAAAATGAGTGTAAAGCATTCAGCAAAGTGCTCGGCATGTAAGAAATGCCCAGTTAGTATTAGCATAGTATTTTAGTTACTATTTTTCTATCTCTCAAATGTCTGTGTGTGTGTGTATCTGTATATACATACACACTTATGTATGTAAATATACAAGATTCCACACCTCCAATGATATGTGCATAGTGTAGAAGTAGAAACTACAGATAAGCAAAGTGACATGCATGACAGCATTCCTCTTATAGAGAGGTGATGAACTCAAGATGACCTTTTCGTGACAGGAAACTGTGACCCTTAGTGGGACAAGGACTTGCCAGAAGTTCACATGGCGGTAGGATGGGAGCCAGACCCCAGGCCCCAGGGCCCCGTGCCCAGCTGTTTTTTCCCCTTGATTGTCTTGCTGTCATCTTGCTGTCCCGCCTTTCCCAGGTGCCTCTGTGGAATTGAATTTGGCAGCCAAACTGACAGTGATATATGGCCCTGGGAGTCCCCCACAAAGGGTACTGTGGAGCCATTATGAACATGCAGGTTAAAGGGAGCGGCTACACCTGGGAGCCTGCGGAAGCTTCCATCCGAGGAAGTGCTGTCTGCCACTCTGTCCCTGTGTGCGCCCTTTTCACTGTCACAATCTGCCTCAAACCTGTCATAATATGGGAAGCCGCCAATTAGGAGGGCCACTTCCAGCTGTTCTGTTCTATGACTACTTTACAGCGATTCCCTCCCACTTCCCCCAAATGTTTCCACTGGGGAGGGAGGGGTCCCCACACTCAGATTGCTCCCTGGTGGCAGCAGAACAGAAAACAGCCGAATTTATGTCAGAGAGCTAAAATCAGTTATTGCCGACAACAGTAATAATGGTGTCTTGAACATGACCTAGTTTATTGCTCAGCACCTGGCCTGAGTTGATAAATTCTTCCTGAGAGGCTGACTGGTCATGTAGGCACCTGAAGGGAAAAATAGCAGTAGGACTGTGGTGGGTCCAACTTCAGAGGGACAGAAAGACAGGGAGGGAAGGAGGGAGGGAGTGGAAGGGAGAGAGAGGAGGTGGGGAAGAATGAGAGAGAGAGAGAGAGAGAGTAATAGATGCTACCATTTATTGATAGGCACTGGAGTATGCATTTTAAACACATTTTCTCTAACCTTCTCTACAGGTATGCAAAATCAATATTCTTATCCCTGTTCCAATGACTGCAAAACCAGAGCCCAGAGAAGCTAAGTAATTCATCCAAGGTCACACAGCTAGTAAACAGAGAAGCCCAGCTCAGACCTGATTCTGTCTGATTTCAGAGCCCAAGCTCTTTAAATGTGGCGCTGCGTCTCCTTAGTCCTGTTTATCAAGCTCAGCTGGTGTCTCCGGGGTCCGTTTCATGAAAGGGCTGTACAGTGATCTCACACACATACTGGCTAGCAGTGGGCTGAAGTCCTCACATCAGGGTCAGCTGTGAAAGATGGTGCACCCCTGAGACAGGAGCCTGGGGTTGCCGAGGAAAAGGCAGGTGCACATGCTTGTCTGTGAGTCTTAATTGTACCCGTTGTCGTTGCAACCTGTGTCCGTGATAACATTTTATTAATTGTGGTCCTACCTCTCTTCTGCCCGCCTCGTGTAATCCCAAGGCAATAGGCTGGAAAATGACTAATGAGAATCATTTCTTGATCGACGGGGCGGTCCTTTCTGGATTTAAAAGGGCCGTGTTAAAATGAGAGAGTCGCTTTTTCCCACTGTATCTCCAATACCTAGATATGAAAACCCTAAAAAAGAAAACATTCCAGATACTTGGAGGATGGAGTCTGGAGCCAGACACGCTTTTCCGCCCCAGCACGCTAAGCCCGGCTGAGCCCGGCTGAGCCAGTGATGCTCCAGGCCGCAGCTGCTCACAAACCTAGCCGAACCAGATGCGACTCTGGGCAGTGGTCCTGCAGGGCCTCTCGCCTGCCCTTCTCTCTTGCCCTCATCGTGTGCTTGCACACATCCCCGTCTCTGATAAGTCACCACTTAGTAATCAAGCCTCTAGCACATGCCTGCTGCCTTGCGTCTCTCTCCTCTTTGCTAATAGCTAAGCGCAGCCTCGGGCCTCATAGGGAAGTGGACGGAGCAATGGTGGGCATGGAAGTGGTGACCTTCGGGAGATAATTTGAAGCACCGATCATGTCCTTCTGTCTTTAAACATTTTCTCTTCATCAGACATCATGCCCACATGATCATCCTTGGCCATGTACTTTTTTTTTTTTTAAACATTGAAGAACTTTAATAATTGGGGGAACCTTACAGAATTAAAATAATCCCGAAAGGACAAAACCCAAAGAGACCATCAGTCACGACTCTCTTGAGAACTCCCTAAGTACACAGGCCCTTGGGACTGGGGCGCAGGTCAGGTGTCTGGGACTTAAAAGACACTTATAGGCATCAGGAAGGGGAAGAGAGGAGAGAGAACAGCACAAAACATAGTATCTGTACCTCAGTTTTGCAGGGAGGTGGCTGCTTCCCCTGCCAACAGTTAGAGGAAAGGTCCAGAAAGGGCTAAGGATCCTGTGCTACAGACCCTGAAGGACCATCTGGCAAAATAGTCTTTTTGTCAGGAGGGGCAATGCTTCTCGGCAAAGAGGCTCACCATTTTATATCCCTGTTAGAATAGCATTTGGAAAATGCCAACTGATAGCATCCTAGACATCGCCTCCATCCATCTGAATGGATCCCAGAGCAGGGTACCGATGCAGGCCAGGCTGGCTATCAACCTGGTGCAACAGGGAGGAAATGATCTCTCCTACAGGGTATGTGAGGATTAAATGAGGTGAAGGAGGAGACGTGCTCTGGAAGAGCGTGTCACTGTGATCTGACCAGCCAGGAGATCCTTGACCTTGTCTCATTTTTTTCTCGTGTCTCTGGAATGCTTGCCGTAGAGGAAGAGTTCAGTAAAAGTTTTCAGAACACAGTGAACAAATAATAGACTGGGGATACAGTTACGGATGGGGTGTTATTTAGTGTTCGAGGGTCATGGTTTAAGGGTAACGCCTATTCTTTGTGACAAATACTGGTCAAAATGTTATTCTTATAAAATATATTCTCCGGCAAGATTCTTAAATATGCATGTGATTATTAGGATATTTTATCAGTTCTTTTTCTCTGTTCATCCGTGCTTCTACGTATCCATGTATTTATCTGTCCATCTGTCCATTCTTCCTTCCATCCAGTGTTTATTGAGTGCTCGTTCTTTGCCAAGTTACTTTTAGAAACTCTGTCTAGAATTTTCCTGAACAAACAGCTTCTTAGAGCCAAGTAAACTGCTTTGTTGCTGGGTTGACAGTATGTGTGTGAGACTCAACCATTCTGTCAACATATACTGCTTGAGCACCGGTTACATGGCAGGTATTATACTACATGACGGGGATACGGCGGTGGGCAAAATTAGACATGCCTCCATCCTTAGGTAGTTTATAGTCTGGTGACAGTAGAATTAAATAATACCTGCAACATAAAACTGTAATTGTGATAGATGCCGTAAAGTTCAAGTTCATGGGGCTGTGAGAGCGGGCATTGGGGGAATTTACCTAGCCTGGGAGGTTAAGAGCAGTTTCACTGAGAAAGGGATAGATAAGCTGAGATAGGATTGAACAGAAGGAGCTAAGGGCATGTGTTTCAGGCAGAGGGAACAGCATATGCAAAACAAAGGCAGAAGTATATTTGTTTTCATGGCTCTTGTAACAACTTGCCACAAACTTAGAGTTTTAAAACAATACAAATTATTATCTTACAGTTCTGGAGGGAAGGAAGTCTGAAATGGGTCTCCAGGGGCTAATTTCAGGGTATCAAGGGCTGTATTCCTTCTGAAGTTTCTAGTGGAGAATCTGTTCCTTGTCTTTTCCAGCTCCCAGAGGCTGCCTGCATTTCTTACCTTGGGGCCCTGTCCTTGCATCACTCCAGCCTCTGCTTCTGCTCTCACAAATCGCCACAGCTTCTCTGATTCTGACCCTCCTGTTTCCCTCACGATTATGGTTGGGCCCATATGGAGAATTCAGGATAATCTCCCTATCTCAAGGTCCTTAACTTCATTACACTTACAAAGTTCCTTTCAATATGGAAGGCAACATGTTGCCAGATTTCAGGGATTAGGATGTGGATCTCTTTAGGATGTGTGACCCTTATAGTTATTCTACTATAAGGAAGCATCATGATGTTCAGAGTAACTGGGAGAAGCCCACGTGGCTGGAGTGATATGGACCAGAAGAGGGGAAGCTGAGATTTTATGCAGTGGAGCAAATGGGCATTTGTCAAGTTTGTGACTGTCCGCTGTCTTTGGCCATCTTTTCTACATTTGGTGAACTTCTCATACCATGTACTTTACCCACTAAAGTGGACATGAGAGCCCCTTTCCCCCAACTTCCCTTGCAGTGAGGACACAGCCCTGTTTGAAGCTCCAACAATCAGAGACCCCACCCCAGTGTGAGTTATTTTCAGAAGGGAGCAAAGTGAGGTAGTGGGTGCCTATGGGATCCATTCTCTGCTGGGTGTGGTGGCAGAGGCATGGCTTTCGGAAACATCTTCGGTGGAGGCTCTGGTGTCCAGTGCTCAGCAGGGAGGGGTGAACTGGGCAGCGGGTATGATGATATCAGGGAGGGCTTCTTGGGAAGAGCCTGGCTGCTGGCTGTGGAACTGCCTGACAGTCTCTCCCGGAGGTTCCGTCAGTTCCTTATTATCCTCCAATACATTCGTTTTATGCCCGGTCCGGTTATGGTGGGTCTGTCCCAAGACTCCTGACTGCAGCAAGAAGCCAGACTCTAGAAGGTCCCGCAAGTCCTCATAAGGACTTTGATCTTTACCCTAAACATAATAGGAAGATATAAATATTTTAAGTAGATGCTTTGGGGGAGAGTGGCATATTCAAATCTACTCAAGTGCATTCTGGTCACGCTAATATATTCTAGATTGCTAAAATATCTTATAGGTTTGGGGAAGCCAAGAGGAGCCTACGTGTTCTACGCCATGTTGGTAAGTTGTGATTGGTGGAGGTAGTTATTGAAAAGAAGCGCAGGTTCCGTTCTAGAGTTAGATGGGAGTGTTTTATCAGTGCCTCCCAGTATTTTTAATACCATTATAACATTGTTTAGCATAGTACATGTAACGATGATTGTATTTCTACAGCATATTGGAGAAAGGGAGAAGACTGCTCACTACCAGAGGCAGCGGGCCTGGGGTCTCCAGCTTCCCCTAGATTCCAGCCAGCACGGAGGGGTTCAGCATCTAGAAGCAGCTGTAAATCATCTGTAGCACCCAGTGTGCCCTGATGGGGGAGTTGGCAGGCTCTGGGGTAGAGGGCAGGGTATGGATTTTAACGCTTTGACTGCTGCTTCCCCATTTGCACTGCTCCTCTCTCACATCTGTCCATGGTCTTGTCACTGCTGTGCCGGCGGTGTCTGTTCTAAATGCAATGTGCTGCTTTTGATTTGTCAAGTGTCTCAGGTCTAATGGGCTGTCTTTGGTGTGGTCCTTGCTGGATCCAGCCTTTTGTTCGTGTACAGATTGTAGAGGCTGTGTCGCGTCACTACCACCTCTTTGCTACCCCCCTGTCCTACAAGTGCTATTGGTGGGGAATTCCCTGTTTATGAAAGACCACAGTTCAGTCATCTTTCGATTTAACTTAGTAAGAAAAGGAGGCCTTTGAATTCTACTCGGAGGAAAGGGCCTTTGAATCTGGAGAGGTGTTAGAGGCTGAGGGAAACCGTTGGTCTGAATGAGGTCACCGATTAATTAGAATTGGGCTTAATTAAAGCTGTTCGAGCATCTGGACAGTTCTGCCAACAAAAGGGATGATTTGGGCATCTTCGAACAGTCCCTTTCTCCGCTGGGCACTCATCCTCTGGTTTGGGCCTTGGTTCCGGCTGCTGGGAGAGACTCCTGTGCCTGAACGCTTTGCCAAGTCAATTATTCAGGCTTCTCTATGGCTAGTTAGTTCAGCTGGAGAGCTTACTCCAATGAAGCAAAGGCTTAACCCCCATGTGGGCCTTCAGTTTTAGCCTCTTCTGCAGCCCTGATGGTGCGTTTCCTCACATGGGGCGAGATCACCCCTCTTGGGCATGAACTGGGAATGGGCTATGGGGTGAATACGAGTGTCCCAACCAACTACAGTTGGCCCTCCGTATCCGCAGGTTTCGCATCTGTGGTTTTGATCAACTGCGGACTGAGAATATTTAGGAAAAAAGTCTCGGCAGGTTCCAAACTGCAAAACTTGGATTTGCCACATGCTAAGCACTACACAGAATCCACGAGAATGAGGTGATGCGTAGGCGTACCCTGCTGTAGTCTATATGCAAATATAGGTTGTATGCAAATATGATGATCACTTTATATAAGGGACTTGAGCACCTGCAGGTTCTGGAGCGGGTCCTGGAGCCAATCCCCCTAAGGATGCAGAGGGATGACTGCATCTTCTTTCTTATAGTTGAGTCAGGCACAGCTCCGGGTACCATTGGAGTTACAGAGATGCTCGGCTAGGTACCTGGGTGCTAGGTCCTTGGGAATAAACTTGATTCTGAGGAGAACACCAGTGGGGCCTGCATATGAGACTGCCAGGCTCGTGCTTGTCTTTCTCAAATCCTGTTCTATATCTGGCTGCCGTCTGGAAAGTAGCTGGTGAACCAATTCCTCCTGAGTTAGCAATGCCCAATGGTGGCTTAAAGTGTGACCCATTTAAGAAAGGCCTATATTTTTGACAAAGGCCATGCATTTTTCAAAACCAGTGGTTTTCAAACCACCATGGGCAGTATTTAGGATTGGAGAACCAACTGTCTGGTTTGCTTCGAAATGAGGATGTTTGCAGATGTGGGGCTTTCAGGGCTAAAGCCTGGAAAGTCCTGGGCAGGCTGGGGTGAGTGGGTCACCCCAATTTAGGTCATCTTCTAACACGCACCTTCTGCCTCTTGTAAACCAGGGCCTGGAAAAGAGAGTATGTGAGGCAGCAGGGTCAGGCCAGGAGGGCAGTGCCAGTGGGAGGCTGAGCATGGCGATCTCGGGGTCGCTGCCTTTCCTTCAGCCAGAACGGCAGCACTTCTTATATGTTTCATATTTTGAAGTTGTGGATAAGATTTCCCTTGAAAGGCATTTGAAAAACCTTGCACTCAGAGAAGGAGGGTCCAAAAGAATCTTTAAGGAGAAGAGCAGGGGCAGACGTCAGGGGCCAGAGCTGTCCTGAGGTCCCCCGCTTTTCTCCAAGAAAGTGTTATGACTCCTCTGACTTGAAAAGCTGAGTTTGGCTGTAGCCTCAGCAGGGCAAGGAGGGCTTACCTTGTGTGGAGAGTCAAAGGGTGAGGCTGCAGGAGAGATGATATTTGACACGATGATTTGTGCTTTTTTTCTCTGTATGCTCCCCACCTCCACATCCCGCTCACTTTCCCCAGGTGGTAAATTTCCTTACCTCAGGGGAGGTGGTGTCCTGGTGGAAGCAGAAGCTGCCTGCGAGGCACTTCTTGTCCAGACTTTTGTCTTTGTCAGTCTCATCTAACTGATGCAATTATGTCAAGTATCTCTGAATACTGTGGAAGGGAGTAGAGGGGAGATGTCCGTAAGTTTTGGCAGATGAAAGACTAAAGGTCAGTGAACGTCAAGGATCTAAAGAGATGGTAAAACTTCAGAAGACGATCGTTCTTTCTGTGCACATGTGAACTTGGATCCAAGTTTTATATATATATATCTATTTTTGGCCTGATAATCTTATATATGTATGTATGTATGTATGTATGTATGTATGTATATATATATTTTTTTATAGTACTAAAATATAGCATGAAGGGATGAACCTACCTTCCTCTGGAGGTCATTAGGAGGAGAGTTGCTAGTTTTCCTAGTCACTATAAAAGCCCAATCTCCTAGGCCACCCATTGTCACTGTGACCCCTAATTCTCATTCTGGGTACTTCCCTACCCTTTTGGTCCCCCCTTTTGTTATGACTTTGGAACTCTCAGGTTATCATTAGCTAATAGTGCCTCTGGGTCCTCACCACCTTCTCTGAGTGCTGTATTTTTACCCTAAAGGAAACAAGCTGTTCCCTGATGAGATCGCTTGCTCTGTCATCTTCTAACACGCACCTTCTGCCTCTCGTAAACCAGGGCCTGGAAGCGGAGGATGCACCTTTTGTCTTCCCTTCCATGTTTCCAAACTATTTCTTCTCTATCTCAAAACAAAAGAAAAAAAAAAAGCCTCCTTTTTCTAGTTTTAAAATAGTGGAATAGGAAAGCAGTTCCTTACCTACTCTTGCATTTAAGAGAACAAGGAGAATGCGAGACAGAAAACTCAAATTCCATCTTAAAGAACACTAGAAGACATTTATAACTCTGGATCATAATATCTGAGGAGGGGGTGTCAAAAACAGTAAAAGTTCATAGTGGGCCTTCCTTCCAGAGAGGCTGTCCATGGCTGCTGATCTCAGACAAGGCTCACAGAGTACTTCTTCAAAGCCAGTCACATACCCTTAGAGACAAAGCTTTGTTGTTTTCGTTAAGACTAAGTTCAAGTGCATCTAACAGACCATCCAAAATAACAGCTAGAAGTCAGTTTCTCTTTCATGTAAGAGAAGGCTAGAGGTTTTTTGTCCAGAGCTGATGTAGTGGCTTCATTTTTACAAAGAAATCTTTCCTTTTTTCTCTTTTCTTTTTTCTTTTCTTTTCTCTTTTCTCTTCTTTTCTTTTCTCTTTTCTCCTTTCCTCCCCTCCCTTCCCCTTCCCTCCCCTCCCCTCCCCTTCTCTTTTTCTTTTTGGTCCTGCCATTGTGGTGTGTGGCTTTTTTCTTTATGATAACCTCTTGATCCAAGAGTTGCTGGAACATCACCCGTGACGTCTATATTCCAGTCAGTAGCAGGCAGTGTAACCAAAACTTCCTCTATCTCTCCATATTCTTTTCATAGACTTTTGAGGGGGAGTGGAATCGACCACCCCAGAATGGGCCACTTAGGCATGTGGACTGTTTCGAGCTGAAGCCAGTTAGAGCCCAGCAGACTTGGGAAGAGCTTTATACCTCCCTGATAACTGCCTACAATAATTTCGATGAGGGCCTGTGTCAGGAAGAGAGCTATTAACAGAGATAACATTTTATATTGGAAGGATTTATCTGTGTGGCAGGGCAAATGTTTGTCTGTCAAACATCTGCTCTTCTCATCTTCCTGTGAGTCGTCTTCTTTCCTTTTGCAGCCCCAGGCCCCTCCCCTCCTCCTTAACTCGGGATGGTGCGTTAGCTTAATTGCCTGACTGCTGCGAGTCTCATATTTTTATGGGGCTTCTGTATATATGAAATTTGTTTTTCCTCTGTTAATGTCTTAAGTCAATTTAATTATTAGACCAGACAAAGAACCTAGAAGGGAAGAAGGGAAGGCTTTCTGCTCCTGTACTTCCCAGAATTCCCTCCCGATGATAGCAACATGAAACCTAATTATATTCACATCTTGTGGCAAAGGAACTCAGGAAAAGTAATCTTTTATATGGTTATATCCCATAATATAGCAGTTCTGATATAAGGGAAAGAGAGTGCATGTTAGTAGCGATTGGTGCTCTTGGTCTTACGCTGTATGGAAGAGGGCGAATGTGTGAGGACCGGTTACAGGAGCCCTGCCTGTAAAGAAACTGGCCTCACCTGTAAAGAAACTGGCAGGCAGGGCTGAATGAGAAATTACACAGACAGGCACAATGACCGGAACCGAACTGCAGATGAGGTGGGGTGAGAGTGAGAATCTGCACTGTGAAAAGACCAGATGGCTACTAGGCACTATTGGCTGGGAGAGAAAAATCTAAAATTAATTCCACTCACAACTTCATATAACAAAGAGGATTCTTTCCAGTTAGGTGAGTCCCCTATATATTTTCTGCAAATATTTAATACAGTGGGGACTTATCTCCCTCATGAATAACAATGAAAAAGGAATGACCACGGGGTCTATACAAAGACACCAGAAGAAAAAATTTTTAAAAAAGGAGATTTTTTTTTTTTTGGGTGGCAAAGTTATACCCAGAGACTGATTCTGTCTTTGCTAATAATTTATGAAGCACAGGTTCATTGTGGGGATTATCATAATTTCACAAGCCAATAGCATACTAGATAACATCACTTAATAAGCCAAATAAAGAAATAACAGACTCCAAACAAATGATGGATTAATCACACTATTGTTCTAGGCAAGGGGAGGTGAAAGGAGTAAAGTTCAAATCTAGAGGTGTACCTTTCTATGAGTTCAGTTTCTCAGGAGAGATGGCTTAATTAACCGTGAGCTTACTTCCAGCTGCCAGTGCAAGATGAAAGGCCCTTGTTGCTAGAGTGCGTTGCTAGGGAACAGAGTTTCTGGTGTTGGTGGACAGGTTAGGCTGCCCCGAGGATCCTCACTCCAGGGGACCATTGTGTGGTGGAACACCACTGCCGACCAAAGAGTGGCCTCGGCCACGTCAAGAGCAAATGTCTCAAGATATTTGGAGAGCTGTTTAGGTCAGCAAAGTGTTGCCTTAGCCAGACAGAAACTCGCGAATAGTCCTCACATGTGAGAGTTCGGGCCCCTTGGTATGTGCACTTGTGACACCAAGAGCAGAGCTCCGAACGCGGAACTTGGCATGAACGCGGCCACTGAAGGGGAACCAGTGTTCCTCCCTCTTGGTTGTCCTGGTAAACATTACCTGACCGCTCTCTCACCCCTCTCTTCCCGTACCCCGGGAACAGATGCAATTGTTAGCAATTCTAGGCACCCTTAGTACCCAGCCTCAATAAACACCCCGGAAACCTGGGAATGGGAGTGTCCTCCTTGGAGGGGCTACTCTCCTTCTCTCCCCAGGCTTGCAGCGCTGCAAAGCCTCCTGTGTGTTTCACTCTCTGCCGAATACCCACAGGATGGGAAATGGACACTCGCAAACTCTTCGTATGTATGGTCTGAATGACCTCTTGCCATAGTTGCTTCTCCATGTGTTCTTATTGATAAGCCCCCACCAGGGCCTCTCAGCTGCTGGGGGCTCATCAGTGACAACAGATAGGATGATGATGTCCTGACATAACTTACTGTATTTCATTATTATATCACAACGACTTTACTTCTAAAAGCAACTTTTTTCCTTTGTAATAAACGAATGGATTAAAACAACTCCACTTAAGTCATAAACAAGTAGATTTGAAATCTTATTAAACCAATACAAGCTGGGAGAAAGACTGAGGGCAGGTAAGGAGTAGTCGGGAAAATAATTGCCTTCGAGAAATAAAAATTATGATCAAATACATCGCTATTCATGAAAAGTGGCGAAGTAAGTGCCTCTAGGAAACAAGGGTCATAAAGGTGGGATACCAGAAAGAGATGCTGTATGAGCTGACAGAGTGGGGAAGAGATGGAAGTAAAAATTAAGTCCAACAGAGGAATGAATGCAGCACTAAAGGGAGAGGCAGTAGTGAAAATAAGGAACAGGGAAATGCAATGAGCATTAACATAAACATTTTTTAAAAGATCAAGGCAAAAATAACAGATAAGAAGATCGACACAGAAAGCGGTACCCATAATTGGCGTTAATGATGAAGGTGACCTCAATAAGGAAAGTGAACTGATATTTAAAAAGGTAATTTAAGAAAACTTTTCAGAAACAAAAACACCCTTTGAATGTAAAGGTAGAAGTCACATCATAGGCCAGAAAAAAGAAAAATGGCCTTGCTAAGTGAAAAAAAGCAAGGCACGGAATCTTATGACAGAGGCTGCACTTCATGCAAATAAAAGAATACTCTTCTGCGCACTGACTATCTCGGAAATCATCTTAAAAAGCTGGCAACCGTTTTTGCCTCTGGGAAGAAGGAGTAGTTTTATTTCTCAGGAGAGACTGCTTAGCTACTTAGCAAACATTCATTCTCCTGTCCTGTCTCAGAGGACAGAAGTCCACTTTGCCATCTGATATTTACCAGCTCTCCTTCAGCTGAAGTCAGTGCTTCTTCACTGGGGTTCCCCCTTCCCATGGGAAATTAGCAATGTGTGGAGACATTTTGTCACAACTCAGGCTGGGTGAGAGATGTGCTCCCCTGGCATTTGGTGGAATGCTAGGAGAAATGCTATTAAACATCATATAGTGTATAGGGCTGCCTCTCCAGCAAAGAGTTATCTGGGCCAAATGCCAATAATGCTGAGGTTGGGAAACCATGGCTTACGTTATAGATGGTGGGATGTAAACAGAGGTAATGTGTGGAACTTCTGGGAAGCCTCCTTAAAATAAGGGGGGCATGGCTTCCTTCCTCCTTCCTCAGTCTTGCTGTTCGGAGTGTGGATGTGATGCCTGAGACTCAGTAGCCATCTTGGACCATGAGGGCAAGGATCACATCCTGACGATAATGGAGTGGGAAGCTGGAAGGAGTCTGGGTTCCTTTCATTAGCTATTCATTTACCAAATATTTATTTTATGTCCACTATGGCTGGAGTATAGTGAATAAGGGGAGGAGTATGAGGAGGCAGAGTCGGAGAGGTAATAGGGGGCTTTGTGGGCTACTGTAGGAGTGTGCCTTTTACTCTAAGCGAGAAGGAAAACCACTGGAGGATTTCAAGCAGAAGAGTGACACAATCTGAGTTAACATTTTTTGGAATGTCGGATAATATATATCAGTTTTAGCAGACTTGATATTTTACCACATTGATTTAAGGCCCCATCATATATCTTTTAAATTAAAAATTATACGAATATTTGCTAATTCTGAAAAATTCAATGCTGTGGATATAATCTGGACCGTCATGGAGTAGAGTTTCGGACAGTGTTCTTCTCTTACTGTGACTGAGGTTTCCACTGGCTTCTCTTTATCAGCCAGATCACATTACTGGCTTGCAGTTAAGTTTATGGTCCTTCATCTAAGAATTGCTTCTAAATCAGATACGCGCCCCCCGCCGCCCCACCCCGAACCAATGTGTCACATACAAACTAAACTAAGCATAGGACTCCCTACATGCATCCATTTTACATTTTACCTGTTTTGGAAGGAGCTTCAAGTATCTTGGATACTAATCCTTTCAGATCTAACCCTCTGCACACACACCCCTAAATCTACCCCACACAAGCGTCTTCTAGTTCTGGGGTTTATCCTCTGTTTAGGGTGCTTTTGTTGTAGGGAGATTTTGAATTTTAGTATCTGACAACATCTTAAAGGATGACTCCGGCTGCTGGGATGAATGACATTGGAAGTTGAGGGAGGAGAGGGCACACATAGATAATTATTGCGAAAGTCATGCAGTCAGTGACAGTGGCTTAGACCAAGGCAGTGATATGAAGGCAATGAGACACCCGATTCTGGGTGCATTTTGAAGGTAGATCTGGCAGGGTTGATTTCTGATGGGTTTGGTATATGGTCTTAGAGGGAGAGAGGAGTCAATGATGAGCCCAAGGTGTTTGGCCATAGCAAAGGAAGAATGAGGTGGCTGTGTATTGAGACTGGAAGATGTAGGAGAGGAAGACTTGATTTTGGATGAGTTGTATTAGAGATGCTTAATATAAATATAAATTAGACCACTGATTTATCAGTTGAGCTACAGGAAATTGCTTATTTTTGACCTATAAAAATGGCAGTTTTGTATAATTCCACCTACATAAATCTAGAATTCAGTGGAGAGTTCCGAGTTGGGTTTATGCATTCTAGAACCATCAGCATTTAGATGCCATTTGAAACCGTGAGACTGGAGGAGGTCATTGAGGACATGGGTGCAGGCAGGCCCTGCTCAACCAATACCAGTGGGTTGGCAGAATGGTCCTCTTCACCAGACTGGGAAAATACTTCCTTGTGTCTTCCTTAAATCCCAAGAGAGAACGATGAACTTCTGCATCTCTGGGCATCACCATGGTTTCATACTGATGACCAACTGAACTGCCTTAGAATGGGGCTGCCCTCTGCTTGACATGTCTCATGAAATCATGTCCAATTGGCAGAAAATAGTGACCATCGCTGGGCTTGTTTCAATTCATGTATTTTATGATTATTTGCAAGCACTTTTTCCCTTTAATGTTTTCCTTCTTTTATCCTATTTAAAACTTCTTTATGAAATGTACATACACACACATACACCCCATATTTTACCATGTGTAATGCACACATTTTTGCCCAAATTTTTAGGGAAAAAGAAGGGTGCATATTATACATGGGTATAATGATTTCATACCATGGGTATAATAATGAGTATAATAATCCTGTGTATAATGTGCACAAAAACATGGGTGTGTGTTATACATGGCAAAATATAGTACATGAAAAAGTACATAGGTGATAAATGAATAGCTCAGTGAATTGTCACCAAATGAACAGATAAGGGTAACAGCACCCATACCAAAAGTATGTCTTTTACCAACATCCCAGAAGCCCCTTTCATGATCCTTCTCAGTCATCACTATCCCCACAGACGTAAGAGCCATCTTCACAATTAACACCATTATACTTATAAATTCTTCTATTAGTGGGTATTTGGGGATTTTCCAGTTTTTGGACATCATGAATCATGCTCTTGATTGTTCTTTTCCATATCTTTTGATTAGTATATGTATTCATTTTTGTTTGATATAGGCCTGGGGATGGAACTGATGAATCACAGGGTATGTAAATATTCAGGTTTAGCCGATATAGCCAGGTTTTTAAAAGTGATCGTACCAACATGTCACCTCACTAGCAGTGTATGAGAACTCCGGCTACTCCACGCCCTCACCAGCATTTGGCATTTTGGTGTTTTCCATTTTAGCCACACTGTAGTTTTAATTTGCAGTTTTTAATGACTAATGAAGGTGAGCAGCTCTTTATATGTATACTGGCCATTTTGCTATCCGCTTTTGTGACGTGCCCGTTCAATTATTTTGCTCATTTTCCTATTGGGTTATTTGCATCTTTCTCAGAAATATTCTTTATATATTTTTGATGTGAGTCGATATGCATATGTCTATATATTTGTATATTTCTTCCTACTTTGTGACTTCCCTTTTTACTGTCTTAATAGTGAATCCTCTCCTGCATCTTCCTCCAATTTTAAAATTAGATTAAAAATTTCCTAACAATAAAGCTGCTGAGATTTAGCTTTTAATAAAGACTACTTTAAATTTACAGATCAATTTGTGGAGAATTTCCAGATTTATGATATTGAATCATATAATCCATGAGCCTGGAATATCCCTGATTTACTTAGGGGTTTATTAAATTTCTCTTAATATTATTTGGTGGTTTTCTGTATAGAACTATTGCCCATCTATTGTTAGATATAGTCTTTGGCATTTGGTTCTTTTTATATTACTGTACATAGTGTCTAATTGAGAATTTCATTTTCTTCCCCTTGGTTCGATCTCTAACCCAGAGCCTGAAATCTCAGAGGGTAGGTATTCACATTTCCTTTTCTTATGTTGTGACAGCAAGAAAGGGTGAAGGAGGGGGAGAGACAGAGAGGAGAGACAGAAAGCAATTTACCCAGCAGGATAAAATCTAGAGCCATTTGGACAATGGGCCGAAATAACGCTCATTTGAGGGCACTCGAAACATCTCCATGGTGACTGCCATTTGCCAAGTCCCAGACTTGATGGGCACGTGTGCTGTGGTGACCATGTAATTTAATGTGGGGCTGGTTAGTTCTGCTAACAGGACAAAGCAACCTCTCAGAACAACCTTCTTAAGTGATGATCAGTTCTGAAAGTTTTTTTTTTTCTTTATCTTTTTGGCTTGATTTTTACTGCTTTTGATTTTCTTTCTGCTTGAGTTCATCTACAAACTCCCCATGATCAGATTTTATACCTGTCAGTGAGATCTTTTCAGCTTCAGAGACAAATGCTTCTGACTCTCAGCATAAGCCAAGGCCTTTCTTTCTTTCACACTGATAACCTTTACGAAGCAGGGAGGCTTCCTCCTTTCCTCTCTCGGTCTCCTCCAGCCAGTCAATTATTCGCAAGCTGTCAGACGAGAATGGCAATATATATTAGTCTGGTTCTTCGAATATAAATATAACCTCAAATGTCAGGGCTCATGCCTTATTTTTCCTGGGCCAAATTACCTGTGCAAATATTGCCCAACAGTGAATAATCAAGATGGATAATACAGTTTCTTAAAAGACTTGAAAAAAAGACACTACTTAGGCAGTGGTGTGATGAATAGTTTCTGGTGATACCGAATAAATTCTTGTTTTTGCTCGTGAGAATAGGATATACATTAAATTTTGTCTCCCAGCATCTAATCACCCTTCTTAAACAGGGACTCTGTTTCCATTCTAGGTAACCACTTCTTCATCACTAGTAATCTGTTGGCTTTGGGTGGAGTTGGCTGCAGCCCTGGATGCTGGGATAGGCATTTAACTCCGGCTTGGCCACAAGACGTCTGTATTCTCTTCATAGTGACTGCTTTAGAGATGGGCATGTTGTCTTGTTGTAGGCAATAGGCCATGAGGGGGGATTTATGGGAACGTTGGTAGGGACACACTCTCCCTTCTGTGTTGGATTTGATACTCAGAGGTTTTGTTCTGCAAAAGACAGTGGCTCCCGTCACCAGGTGGAGCCCGAGAATGGAGTCAGCATGCAGGACAGCCTCACTGGGAGGGGGGAAACTGTCAGGTGCTGGTGACTCTCTCGGAGTCTCTGAAGTTGAGATACCTTAGACTTTCAAGTGTTGTGAGCTAGTGCATTTCCTTTTCTGCTTAAACCAGTTCAGAGTTTTCATGATTTCTGTGTATGTGTGTGTATCTGTATGGGTCATAAAAATCTTTCTAATTGATATAGGGCAGTAGAGGCTTAGCCATGAAACCTTTGTGTAGGATCAATTCCTTTACATAGACACTGACTTGATTCTTGTCCCTATTATCCTGTTGTACCAAGGTTGCGGAAAGCCTAAAACGATGGCTTTTAAGTGAAACATAGCAGGATTTCTACAAGTACCTCCATTCCCCAACTTCCTCATTTCTGTTGCCATGTTGAGGTCAGAGGTTACAGATAGACCAGAGGCCTGGTGCCAGTAAGAAAAGATGCAACAGCCCGCACTGCACGCAGCAAACCGATGTGACAGGAAGAACTCTGCTCTTGTTCTATTTTCCAGTGTAACCGAATGTGACATTGGACAGGTCCCTTGCTAAGGGTGGGGCTGTTTTCCATGTCAAAAAAATGAGGCTAATAACACCTGTCTTGTCTTCAGGTTGTTATGATACTCAAATGAGATTAATGTAGAAATATTTTTAATAAGGTTATATTCATATTTGATGTGTCATTATTGTTATTATTTTCCTTCATAAGAGGAAGATTCAGGGATGACTTTAAACATGTCTATATTTCTAAGTCCTAGAAGAAAGGAAAATGTATTTATACTAAACTCTTGAAATGTTTACTTATATTTCAAATCTAGATATTAACCTATTTTTTCCAAAGGCAGACTTAGTTCACTGGCTTCGCTTCACTGGTATTTGGCAATCAAGAGTGGGTTCACAATCCTTAGACACAATAAAGGCAGCTTTTTCATCAAATTAATGGCATATTTGAACAAAAAATTAAGGAACCCATGAGAGCTTTCTGTGGGCCCTGTTGGCTGACCACTCCGCATCCATATCCCAACTCCTTTTGAATCCCATTTCTATCTATGTCTCCCTCTCACCTGAAGCCCGGAAGGAACTCTGATTTCTAAGGTGACACACTCATGGTATTACCATGATGACAGTTGCTAGTCCAGTTGTGGAGGGATGTTCTGAGCTGACCTCATCAGAGTGAGAGGATGCTGACAGGGATGTATGCGGCTCCAGTCACCAACTGGCAGACAAGTTGCTACAGTGAGGAAAGTCAGCCCTCAGAGGAAGCTGGCATTGAGGAGGCAGGTAGTGAGAACCTGGGTTTTTATGGCATCACCATGTTTCTGGGCATCCAGTGGTAGGCTTTCTGATATTTCTTTATTATTTAAGCCTGTCTGAGTCTACATTTTCTGTTACTTGCAGCCAAAGATATTCTCAATGACCCCATATATTTTTAGAGGCTTTTCGGGAAACTGAGATGGAATGACAGCAAAAACTATGCATTGAGGTATTATTTCCCTATACCTGTTAATGTGAAGTCAAAGTTCTTTTACTTTCTTAGGGAGAGCAGAACAAAGATGTTAGTAATCACTCAGATTCAGAATTGAGAAGGGGGCAATCGCTGGCATGTTACTCTGGTAATATTTTTAGCATAAGTATGTCCCATGCAATATTTGTCATATACATATCATAAAATTATTCATTGTTTATCTAAAATTGAGAATTCTGCAGCTAAATCAACTACTGAAATATTTTTTAAATTTATGTACGCAATCGTGAAAATGAAACTAAAGGCTAAAAGGAGTGAATTTTGTGAGCTTGTGCCTGAATGCATTACTGGCTAAATGGACACTGGGATTTCCTGAATTTGGAAATATTCTTCAAACCAGGTTATTATTAAGATTCATTTTATAAATAAATTTTATATAAAAGTCTTATCCTGAAACTTTTAGGTACTGGGTGAAGGAGGTGTTTTCACCTAGTCTCACATGTCTCACTACATAAATAATCTCTTTCTATATGTTTGGGTCAAGTTGGCCCAGAGCTTAGAGTAGTTATTCTTTTATTTCTTTCCTGGTGAATAGAGTCTGAAGTAAATTGCTTGGTGTATATTGAAGGCATAAGTCAATGAATTCAAGGTCAGTCAAAAGGGCAAAGAGAACGAGTAGGGCTGCAAAGGGGAGATGGAATCAAGAGTCAGGACATAGAAAGTTAGACCGAAATGTTTAGGGAATGCAGTGGGGAAGATCCTGGGTCAGGGCTGAAAACCTGGCCAAAGCAGCTGGTTGTGGGCAGCAGTTAGTCTTACTCATTCCCATATTCCCAGACTTCAGTGCAACTTTATTTCCTGGACCTAAATTTTCTTATAGGTAAAATACAGAAGCAGGACTGCGTAATCTCTAAGGGAAACATCTACCTTCAGAGGTTCTATATCACTTATAGGTCAGCCATGTGGTGTCTGTCGCATTTTCTTTTCAGCATTTTGAAGAGTTTATACTAATGGAAAGTATTATTGTTGATATTACAAAACAGCCACACTAGTTAGTCTTGATCTTTTTTCACAACTGTTTTAGCAGCACCCAGAACATTGTTTAGCATAGAGTAGGTACCTAATCAATAATCGTTGATTGCAATAATGAACTACTCTTTAGTGAGCACCTTTGGTGTAGGGCTTTGCATATGTTATCTCATTTAATCCTTACAAAAACTCCAAAAGACTGTTATTATTCTACCCACTATAGAGATCATGAAACTCAAACTAGGTGAGGTCCCATTTTGCCAGCTAACAACTGGCAGAGCCAGGATTGGAGTCAGTTTAGACTAACCCTGAAGCTTGTGCTGCTGCCACAGTGCCATGCTGCCTACACATAGCATTTTAACTCCTGATAATCTCCAAACTAAGGCTTAGCCAACTTCCTCATGGGGTTTCATGTCTGGTACATTTTTAAACGAGAGGTGATAGTTGGGAGAAGAGACTAGGAAATAACAATAATCCTCATCCTAAAGGTCCCATCATAATGTAAAATGATCCACTTTAAAAAAAAACAAGGTGAGCCCCAAATAAAGATAACAAAGATTTAATTTAGCTCAACAGCTCTAAAGTCTCCTCGACACTATTATCTTACAAGCTATAACTCAGATTCTACCAAGGAAGGACACGCCCCGTATTTGCTCAGCGTGTAGAAAGGGGGCCACACAGGCTTTTGCTGAGGTCGTTATGAGCGAGGTAGCAGCATTGATACCCTCTCATGTCCTTTTTCAAAAATCTCTTCTCCTGTTATTGGTCAGTCCGATCAGAGCCAGAGTGCTATGGATATCCTGGTATTTCTTTTCATTTTACGATACTGTTGTTATCACAGAGTTTATGGTTCTCCTTTTGTTGCCATGCAAGCTGGCGTAATTCAGCTGCCCCGTCACTTTCATTAATCTAAAGCCTTTTGAATTTTGCTGCTAGTTCTCTGATGATTTGTCTACAGGAGAATGCTTCTGAAAGCAAAGGAATTAATTTGGGAAGTTTTACTTTTTTTTTTAATGTGGCACTCAGAAAATATGGAATTGCCCACAGGCCTCACGTTACGTTTCCACTGGACATCACTCGCCTGGATGCTGACCCGGACAGAAGCAGCCCTTGGACCCACCTCCCGCAATGGACCACACAGTGTCTTGAAGGTGCAGCAGCCCCCGATTTCTCTGCCTCTGTGCCTTACTCCTGCTGTTCCGTTTCAGCTGCCCGGTCGCCTTCTTTTCTACCCTCTGAAACCCTGCCCTTCTTTAAGGCCGAGCTTGGCTATGATCACCTTCGAGAATATCGTTAATACTCCTCCTCAGGCTTTCTAGGGGACTTTATTGATAGGTTTCAGTTTGGAACATCTAGTCGAGGGCTCACAAACCCCTGGCACCCATGCTGACTCTGTCATCTTCTTTGTCCATGGCATGTGTGGTTAACCCTTCACAGCACTCTCCTACTGTACCTGATCTTTCAAGAGAACTCTCAGTATTGCAGTGTAGGCAGCAAGCAACAAAGGATCAGAGTGGAGGCATGGTTTGGAACATTGACGTACTTTAACAGGCTGGGTGCCCCAGAGGTCTAATAGTAACTGAGTGAAGATTTCCTGTTCAAGCAGACTTCGCAGGGTGGGATCCAGCATCATGGCTCTCAAGAGAGAATGGCTGTGAGGGATCATATCTCTGCATAATATCTTTCTTTTTCTTTCTTCTGATAACCCTAGTAATGGTTTTATAATAGCAGCACTGTTTTCTGCATCTTTCCTTAGGTGTTTTCGCAAGCCTGTGCTAATTTAAAATGTAGGCAACCTGACTTCGTCAAAGCAGATTGGCCACTGAGGAGTCTGGCCAAAGACTGTTTTGGGATGTTGTAAACAGTTAAGTACTTCGTGATGAGATCTTGTGGGTAGCATGAACATGGAAATAATTCTGACCCAAGCGAAGACTGCTCATGTGTATTCCATGATGAAGCAAAGTTAGTGGCCTTCCCTGAATGTCTCCTTTTGTCTCTTTGATGTGAACGTTGTCTAAGTGGTGGGAAGGGTTAAAGTTGGGAGTGGGCTGGAGAAGAAAAAATTTTATGGAAGCGTCCTTTTCACAGTCAGGTTTGGGCACCGCTTATCTTTTCTTATAGAGTATTATATACTCTATATAGTATATATAGTATATCACAGTTTACATAATTTCTCAGTTTTGTGGGGTAACCGTTTACTGTTACCCTTTTTGGACTTTACGAAGCTCGAGCCACTGACTCTGGGTACCCGTAACAGGGGTCTATTTACAACTCTGTTATAATTCTCATTCATGTCAATCTCTTCTATAACATTGGAAACTCATGAGGGCAAAGACTGTAGGTGGGCAATTACAGGCATTTCACTTTGTTAGTGTGTGTGTGTGTGTATGTGTGATTTTTAGATAAGTGACTGATAAAGACAAAGAAATGCTAGGTGTTTTGGCTGAACATCACCACCGAGACCCTCAAAGCAGATAACAACATTACACGGTTTGATTTAAAGGAATTTGAAATCTAGTTTGTACCATGAGACAAGCAAAAACCAAGTTACAAAACAATTAAATAACAGGGTGAGATAACAATAGAGTAGGCATATGAGAAAGCAGTCACAGTGCCAAACACATTACACAGACACTAAGTGCAAAGTTCCATCAGAGAGAAATATTTTTATGGGGGAAAATAGAGATTTTGATATGAGTATGCCCTTCTTCAGGTGTCTATGCCAAAGAACACATCATAAGTGAAACAGTGTCGTATTCATAAATTGGAGCCCTTGGCCTGCCTCAGTATCAGAACTACCACATTCCTATATGTTGATGATTTAAAACCCAGTGAGAGTGTTGGCTTTGAACTTAAAGGGTTTTTGGAGAATAATAGGAAGAGAGAACAGTCTCTTCTAATCAAAGAAGTATTTTTTGGCAGATGGAGAAGGGGTGAAGCCAGGCTAGCCACAGGGTTTAGATACAAGATTGCTCCTTGTTCTACTTTTTGGCCTCACTCTGGCCTCATCAGAGGAAAGGCCTTTTCCCATGTTTACTTCAGAAATAATTCTGACAGAAGGGAAGACTGTGCCTTCGTGTCATGTCTGTGTTGAAGCAAACAGGGGCACTCGCTGAATCGAGCAAGATCTATGAGGCCAGGGGAGGGAGGAAGGAAGGAAGCTGAGCTCTTTGGTGATGTATGTACCCTCGTATGAATATTTTTTCAGTCTTTGTAGCCAAACTGACAGGGGCAGTGCCAAGGTTTGCATAATAAACCCTGTAATTGATCTATGGAGATGCCTATGCAACTGATCTAATTCAAAATAAGGTATTTCTTGGCATTTCAATAGTTTTTAAAATGGGTATAAAATTGGTGGGAGCAAATGCTCTTTGATGGCGAGGGAAGTCCATAATGCCAGCGGGAGCTGGCCCCCTATGTCATTTTGCCTTGGACTCGGTTTTTTTTTTCCTTTTAATTGAATTTTAATTTTTCTCAGCGCTGAACCTGAATTGAAGCATAGCTGAACACAGAAGTTATAAACACTCCCAGTGATAGATGAGGACGCCCAGGAACCCAGCCAGATCTTGGTCTTCTAGGTTTCCTGAGTCATAGATTAGCCATGAAATTCTATGTTGCCTCCTGGAAAAACAATGGGATTTGGGTTCAGGTTCTTGTTTGCACAGACCACTTAGTTTTTCTGCCCTTCAGAATTGCCTCCATAAAACAAGGATAGCTATCATTTATTGTGCATTTATTTATGTACTAAGTACAGCATTCTAAACACCTTATATACATTAACTTCGTTTGTCTCCAAAATAAGCCCATCAGCTAGGTCCATTTGTCACCCAAATTTTAGAGAACAGGAGCTGAGATTTAGCAAACTCAGTAATTTGCTCAAGGTGCTAAGTAGCAGAGCCAACGCTTAAACCCAGATGGTCCAGCTCCAAAATCCACACTTTCCACCACTACCGTCTAGTTTCTACTAAAGAGTTTCTCAGCTCCCCCTCCACGATAAATGTGAACGATTCTCTGAGCATGTATCTTATCAAGTTGACCCTTGGTCAACATGAATTTGAACTACACGTGTCTACTTCAATGCAGATTTTTGTCAATAAATGCTGTAAATGTGTTTGCTCTTCCTTATGATTTTCTCAGTAGCATTTTCTTTTTTCTACTTACTTTACTGTCAGAATGCAGTATATAATACATATATCATATAAAATATGTGTTAATCAACTGTTATTGGAAAGACTTCCTTCCAGTCAACAGTAGTCTTTTAGTAAAGATTTTGGGGAGTCAAAAGTTACATGTAGATTTTCGACTACGCGGGGGATCGGTGACCCTATCCCTACATTATTCAAGGGTCAATTATAGTAACTATCTTCAGAGCCATAAATTTTGAGGGAGGGTCTTGTCCAATTTGGTTCCCACATTTGAAACTCCTTTGCGTTGTTCTAATGTGCTGTAGCATAAGAAGGCATATAACGCTACTAACATTAATATTTGAGTGTGTTTCAAATGAAAACCAATCTTTGCCCATAGAGTTTTTCATGTCATGGGAATTTCCCTTTTCTTTAGGCCGACTCTTGGGGTAGGACACGGGCAGCGTGAGACCTGCTGCTCTTGTTTTCCAGGGGCTTAGAGAGTGAAGACTTTTGGCAAAGATCACTTACCTAGTAAGTGTTGGAGCCAGGACTGCCATGCTGGCTTTCCTAACATACTGTGTTATGCTATTTGGGGTTGCTAGAACAATCCATTTGTCTTCATTGATCATGTCCTGTAGCGCAAGGGAGGAGCCTGGGAAAAGCCTCTGCTGTGATTTCTTAGTGAATACTAGAAAAATCCCTTTTTGTCAGTTTATCATATGCATTTGTGAGCTTCTGTGTGCCCATGTAGGACAATTCTACAAAACTTAACCAGAGCAGGTATCCCCTGCTTTTCGGAACTTCGTGTCACCCACTTCAGTGTTACAAGAGAGCCATGGTAGTGCTCGTGTTCACTAACCGAAAGAATTCCGCAGAGGACTGTAACTTTACGAAAAAAGGCGAAAAGCGAACACAGCCTTTAGCCTTTGTTTTGCAGCGAGCCCAGCCCGTGTGGAGGCAGAGTGCGCCTGGAGCAGGGAGAACAGCACTGCTCTTACTGTATGTTACTGTCATTTTAGGTTTTAGGTGCTGTTTAGTATGATTTGGTAGGTTATTTTGGGGGGTATAGGAACACTCAAAATTTTTTCTGTATAAATTAATGGTAATTGCTTCTTCACTTTCTGCCCTTTTGGCTTATGAAAGTTTCATAGGAAGGCCCTACTTTTGGCTGGCGGGGCAAACCTGTATTTACCAGGTGGCTGGGCCCTTGATGAGAGGTATGCAGTACCTGGAGAGCAAAAGAGCCGTATCACAAAGGGGTGCCCACACTGATTTTCCCAGGCAGATGCCCCCTTGTTCCGCAACGTCCCTTGCTGGGGAACCCCGGCTATCAAACCAGGCAGTTTGGGATTGATGGGCTCTGGACACAGCTCAGTTACATTTCCCCAGTCACAGAGAGAAACAAGATTATAAAACACCAGAGCAGCTGATCCCTGGACAGCAGTTCTGACGGATGGACTTGGCGACTCCAGGCAGCCTCATTGCCGTTTTGTGACACATTTGTGCTTTCCTCCCACTGAGGTGGCTGGATGCTACCCTTGCTTTTCTGTCAGCCCCTAGCTTGTCGTTTTGGAGACGGACACTTGTTCTCGCTGGATCTTCTCCAAGCACTCCAGGGCCTGCCGGTGTTCATCCTGGATGCCTCCTTCCCTGGCAAGTAGTCACTTCATCCATCAAGAGGCACAGGGACAGCAGAGCACCCTGAGGACTTGCTCTGACAGTGCCCGGGTTAGCTTTGCCAGGGTGGTTTGGCTGTGCCGATTCGCGAGGACGGTCCTAACCCAAATCCGATAGCTCTCAAGAGGGAAGTGATGAATTTCTCCCATATCATTTCTACCTTGTGCCACCCGGTGTGTCTTGGAAGCTTTGAAGTCAGAGGGTCTGATTTATTTTTGGCAGCAACTGTGGGGAGGGTGTCCTTTTGTAGATGCAGCTGGTAAATCTAACTTGGCTTTGAGCCCTGACAACCTGATCTCCACCATTTTTCTTCTCTTTGCTGGACCCCGGGGGCAGCTCTTTGTTGACTAAATTCAGGCCGGAGGCACAGACCAAGTGACATTGCTCTTTCAGGGTGGAAAAACCCAGTGTTTGACAAAGGACCCATGTTTGACAAAGCTTTCGACATGAACACGGACACTAATTTACTCCCACCAGCCTTGGAAGGAAGGACAACCTCTCTTATCTGGGAAGTTTCTATGAGACCAGCACTTCCACTCATATCTTTCCTTAAAAACAATCTCTAGTGGCATCTTATAAAGTTGCTAATAAGCATCCCTTATTCTGACATAATACTTTATTCTTTCCAAAGCACTGTGGCATTTGATTCTCAAATGTTTTAAAAATATATACAGTTGTTAAATATTGTATTCTCACCCTCAAAACCAGAAACACTTCCATACATGTAACACCTAAATATCTCCAAATTCTTAAGTTTTTATCACTTTCCTATTGCCTTTTTTATTTTCTTCTCACCTATGGGGTTCTTGATCTTTGGATAGCTGTTTAGAATTATACAATATTTAATGCTTAAACTGATGTAAGTATCTTAACAATTTACTTGCGTGTGAAGCAAGGTAAACACAAATGCAGAAAAGTCCCAGCCCCCTCTAAACCAGTTGAGGAGAACTGGGTAGGACTACAATACCTTAGTCTTAGAAGGTATTTATCTTTGAACAGAGAGGTTGCCCCTGGCTCAGTAGAGAAGGCACCGAAGCAAGAGCGGCTGAGTTAACACCACAGCTGAATTTTCTTAAAGGAATAAGAAGATGAAAGAGGAAAGTAGAACACTAAAGGCATATCCCACTGCTGAAAGAAAACATGCGATGGAAGAAAATATTTAGGTTGCCTTTGAAATGGTTATTCAAAGCCTAGGATTAAGAAACAAAGCCCAGGCTAGGTTTTTGAAAAGAATGATGATGGTGGCTTGTGTCTCATCGAGTTCTTCATGGAACAGCCTTCTAAATCCATCTATAACAGCTTTAGATTAGCAATCTATTGAAGGTGCTTTTCAAGCAGAAAATAATGTGAGGATGAGGAGGCAGATTTCATGGGCTTACAGAATGCCACGGCCTTGAGTGCAAGGCTAAAAGCATTTCTCAAGGCTAACTCACTCGACAGGGTTCACTCTCAATTCAACACTGAGGTACCTGGGACACTGGGCTCAAAGAGGAAATAGAAACAAAGAGGATTTATATCTACTGAGTAAAACAGAATCATCTCTAATGGAAAAATGGTGATTGAGACTGACATCATTGCAAATTCTTAAATTTTGCAAGGGGATACAGATATCTCAAATGTTGTTCTTTGAGTGGGGAACTCCATGCCCCATGTTTGGTGACAATAGGGTTATAATCAACATCTTACGATTAACATCTTAATGAGAGGCAATACTTGAGTGTAGGGTCAAATGTAGCAATCTAAAAACTACAATAGACCACCTGGCATCCTGACTAGGTTGGAACCAAGAGCATCATCCTCTCTCTGCCTCTTCCCCTCTTCCCTTAGACACCCTGAAGCTCTGTTCTGGTCTTGGTCAACGGTAACATTCGGTTAGATTGGTTTTGGGGATGTCATTTAGCAACTGCACCAGGGGTTGGGATTGATTTGCGTTCTATTGAATATGGGAATATAATTTGGATTTATGAACATTTGAAATTGAGTAAGTTCAACTTCAGAAGTTCTTACAGAGGTGTACATTCCGGTGGAAGATAGCTCAAGGCTGCATTTGCTGACGAAATTTCAACTATACCAAGACCATTCCCGATAAGCTCAAACAAAAAGAAAGTTTCGGCTTTAAAAGTCTTTGGCTTTTGGAATTGCTATGGGCTTTAATTTGTAAGAAAGGAAGAATGTGATTTTTGAATTTTATATTCCTTCCTGCAGTTTTGATAATGACCTTTTGTTGATATTGCTAATATTGGAGCATCTTTATATTGCGCTTTGATTACTTAGGACATTTGGAATGCTTTATTAAATAGAATGTGAATAATTTGGGATAGGAATTTAGCTTAGGTGACAGCATAGACTTGGATTTAATTTAATTTAATTAATGGTCAGCTATTGTAATACTGTTGTATAACAAACTATTCTAAACCTCAGTGCCTTACAAAAATAAGGATTTGTTTTTCTGATTCATGGACCTGCAGATCAGCTGGGGCATTTCTACTGCAGGTTGCTGGTTGTTAGGTTAGGCTCTAGGTTGGGTTTAAGTTTGTTCCATGTGCCTTCATAGTCTTTCTAAATGAAGCAGCTACCATAGTCTTTTCATGACTATGAGAGAGAGCAAAACAAGCTCTTAAGGCATGATTCATAACTAGACAATGTCCTTCCGTCCACATTCCTTTGGCCAAACCCAGCATCAGCAGAGTGAGGAAATGTGCTCTGCCAAAAAGACTGTAGAGAACCGAGAGCAATGATCTAATTTACCACAAGCAATATATTCTTGTTTTGTTGTATCTGTCATTTTATCTTTTATCCATTCAGAAGCATCTTGGTGGCAAGAACATGCCCCAGTTATCTTTGTCTTTTGGTTTTCAAAACTTACCTATAGTGCCCTTTGAGTGCCATCTCCACCTGTAACATTTTCCACTTACCGCCTCCCCATCCACCCTCTCTCCCTTCCATCTTATTGATGTTGAGCTCCCATAGATGGTGTCTTCAGGTTTGTGAGTCTTCCTTCTTCTGTTACCACTCTGTTTATATAAACTTCTCATTTGCTCTTTGATTTTCACTATAACAGCTCCAGTTTTGCCATTTTCATCTCTTCTGGTTCTTCACTTCACTATATACATTGCAGAAGGGGATATAGATGTTTCTCCTTGAAGCCTCTGCCTTTAGTCTTCCCTTAAGAGCTTTCTCTCTATTATTTTGAAAAACAGGTCACAAGAGTCTCTACCCCTTGAAGGAGAGGGAGGCCTTCCCATTCCAGTTTTGATCACTGGCTTTAATTACATTTAAAAATGTCTTCCTAATCCAAATGGAGGATTTTCACACTGTGTATACATTGTGCCAAATTTTCCAGCTCTTGAGCAGTTAATTCTTGCTAAGTGTGATCTGACATCCCCCTTCCCTTTCACTTTACATTTTACTACTTTCTTGCACATAAATCTTAGTGGTTTTAAAGAGCCACATTCTTCTTTGGTAAGTACATTGAGGATTGTTAGGAATGTGTCTCTGATTCTGTAGTGTTAGCTGAGGACTCTCAATATTTGGCTTTCCAAGATCACTGTTGGATCACTCCTAGCCTTGTCACTTTGCACTGGAGATGCAGTTATAAACTCCTCTCTATATCACAATTCTCGATGTCAGTAGGGAAAGTATATTTTCATTAAATATGTTTTATTCCCCCTCCTATTTTGCAGAAAAAATTGGGGGGGAGGGGAGCACAGGTTTTCCCAATATTTCAGCCCTTTTAACAAGACAAATGATAATGTAACACAACTATAATCTTACTTTTTAATGATTTTTCGGGATCTCCTGTAATCCCTATGAAATTTGTTCAGTGAAGGAAATGTTCCCCTGCCCCCAACTCCTTATGCACATGACTTTTCTTATTGCTCTTAGGTGCTAGAACATTCCCAGGTCGATTAAGTTGCAAACAAGACTTGAACACAGAAATTAGAATGTCAACTCTAAGAGGTTACGTAATGAAGATTTTATGTCAGGTTCTCTCCTTTCATTCATTTGGGGCTTGCCACAGGCTGGCCACTGGCAGGGGCAGAGGTGGATTTAATGGTGGGCACACCAGGCGCCTGCCCTGGGCCCCGACTTCTGAAGGCATGTATTTTTATTTTCCCTGTCTCTCTCTCTCTCTTTTTTTAAGGGACCTAATATTTTCCTTCTGCTCCCAGGGCCTCAACCAACCTTAATCCGCCTATGGGAAACAGAAGTATGATTGGCTTCTTTTCTGTGTTTTTCCTTTCCCCACAGCTTGATAGGTTGTTGCTGACCCCTCCTAAGTTCAGAGTGGGAAGAGAGAAGATTGGGATGGGGGTGGGAAGAGTCTGACTTGAACTTGTACTATCTTAAGATGGTTTCTCACTCATGGCCATGGCAGCTACTTAAAGCTGATTCTTTTTCTCCAGGGTGACATTGAAGTTTATTTCAGAGATTGTCACCCTGGGGACCTTGCTCCATGGTGCTTTTGACTGAGGAGCATACATTTCCTGCTCCACTGATTGGTTCCTCTACAGTCCCTAGAAATCTAGCATTTACTTCCAGCCTTCTGTGGGGGTCCTTCTGCCTCTTTAGGCGGCCCTATTGGACAAGACCGAAGGCACCCTCAAGCTGGCGTTCTTTCATGTGTGTCCCGTCTGGTCATGCCAGCCCATCCAACCAGCTGCCCATGTCACAGCCAGCTGCTGAACTTTCTCAGGCACATGCCGGGCACCAGCCTTCTGCTTCCGGCTCCAGAGAGCACATTCTAGCCAACAGCGACTTATCGGCCAGTCAGTTCAAGTGTGCGATAAAATTGTTCTTCTTTTGTGGGTTGTCTGGAGGGGAAGACCCAAACAGGGTTTTGTTAAGAAGGAGGCAGGTGTAAACAAACAAAATCAGAGTCCACAAGGTCCAGGCTCCCACCATTCTGCTTTACTTGTTGTTGCTCATGACAGTTTTCTTGGTCTTCCAGTTGTGGTGAGGCTCGTTCTCACGTCTGTACCATTGGCCTGCAAAGCAGCCAGTGCCCTGCTGAGCTTCCCCCCGCCTGCCGGCGTCCCCTGTGGCCCAGCCAGTTTGGTCCCAGTGGGCATGTCCCATTCACAGGCCAGATTTGTTTCATTTCTCACACCTACCATCTGAAATGGTAGACCCGGCAAAATGGATTCAGCAGTGTTCAGTGACATGTTTTCTGTCTGAGAACATCTTGACTCATGGTTCTGAGCTCTTAATATCACACTCCTGGAGAGTTAAAAAAACCCAAACTTAGTATGATCCACAGAGTTTCTGATCGGATTGATCCCGAGTGAGGCTTTGCTAGACTCTGTGTGCTTTTGCTCTGTGCTGTTGTTTCTATTTTGCCTGCTGTTTCTATGTGCAGGGAGCTTGAGAACCACTAGGAGAGAGAAGGATGTTGTAGTTAGGGAAGGTTTTCTGAAATGGACACCCAAATAAAGCAGAGACCGGACCAAAGGAAGACTTCTGAGATAACAGGGGAGTTCTGGGTCATGTTTAACCACTGGCTCAGTGAGAACTAGAGCACTTTTTTTTAGGGGTCGTAGAGTCCCATGATGTAAATGCTCCTGCCATGGCTTGTTTCAAAATGCTGATGTGGTAGCACTGAACGGAGTTGGGAGCAAATGCTAACTATTGCTTTTTGTGCACCTGTAAGAGCTGACCCTGGCATGCCACTGTCGAAATGGGCTGAACAGGCTGGGCAGAGGCGCTGCCACTCTGTTGCTTTGTAGGGTGGTTCAGCCCTTATTTAGCTCAACCCTCTCCCTTTGGGACCAGGCTGTGAGCATTTCCTTTATATAATCAACACATCCATTGAGGAAGTCCCTTCTCCCTACAAACTCCTAGAAATGAACACTCAAGGAAATGAACTGGTCTTTTCCTAAAGGTGGCTCCCGTGTCCCCCTCAGAGTTTTAGAGATGCCTTTAGATTTCAAGGTGACACGCCGCATTTTTTTCTTTTCCTTTTTGGCTCTGTCATACCCTGCATATGTTAGCACTTAGCTACCAAAATCTAGTCTTGCTGCTCATCTCTGCTCCCCCAATCCCTGCAGCCCTTGACACTTGCGTAATGACTGTATTAGTTCTCCCCGAGGTACTCCATAATGTTAAAAACAAATGACAACAATAACAACAAAAACAAGAAGTCCAATAGAGATGAGAGACTTGTAGCCTTCCTCAAAAAAATACCCTCAGGTAACGCCCTGGCTGGTATAGCTCAGTGGATTGAGCATGGGCCTACGAACCAAAGGGTCACAAGTTCGATTCCCTAGTCAGGGCACATGCGTGGGTTGTGGGCCAGGGCTCCAGTAGGGGGTGCACAAGAGGCAACCACACATTGATGTTTCTCCTCCTCTCTTTCTCCCTCCCTTCCCTTCTGTCTAAAAGTAAAATAAAAAAAAAATACCCTCAGGTATTTTTTCAAGAGATAAACAAAAAAACTTTTATTTCCTCCTCTGAATAAAACTGCTCTTCTTTTTGACCCTGGCTGGTGTGGCTTAGTTGGTTGGAGCTTTGTCTCATAGACCGAAAGGTGGTGGGTTCGATTCCTGGTCAGGGCACATACCCAGGTTGCACCCTGTCAGGAATTCCCAGTCAGGTTGGGCATGTATGAGAAGGCAACCAACCTATGTTTCTCTCTTCTATCGATGTTTCTCCCTCTCTCTGTCTCCCTTCCTCTCTCTCTAAAAGAAATGTAAGAATGACCTCAGGTGAGGATTAAAAAAAAATTTAAAAAAAACTGCTCTTCTTTTTGGACTTCCTGAGATACTGTTAAATCAAACAAGCACACTCAATGAGAAATGGGAGTCACGGACAGGACAAGACGTAATCAGAAGCTCGGGGAATTAGAGTGAGTGGTTTTTCATTTGCATAGACCGATATTTTTTGCTATCAGGAAATTATCCTTTTTTTTTTCCTTGAAAGCAGACAGAATGTCAAACACAAGTTGTAATTGGGCTATGTGAGTTACATACAGATTAATCCATTATTAGTCTAAATGAGAATCTTGATTCAGCAAGGTGGTATTTATCATCCAATTGCTTTGCTCACATAATCCAAGTGACTTTGTAACTTTAATTGTATTGCATGTTCTAGAAATATTGCTCATGATTATACCCTGTTTGAAATAATTAGGTAGTAATTAGCATTACAAGTTTCTTTTAAAAATACTATCATTAGAGAGATTGCTAAATGAATTACCTGGCACTGGGGACTAGATTTTCTTGGCATAAATACCTTTCTCCACAGAAGGGGCAGTGATGTTCAAAGGCATTCTTAGAGAGAGTATTAGTTTGAAATCAGTGCTCTAACAGATTACCACAAATTCTGTGGCTTGAAACATAACAAATTTATTATCTCACAGTTACCATAGACAGAAGTCTGGCAGGCTTCACTGGGTCTCTGGTTATAGACCCAACGGGGCCAAAATCAAGGTGTCAGCAGGGCTTCTTCGTTCCTTTCTGGAGGTGCTAAGAGATAATCTGTTTCTTTGCTCTTTCCGGCCGTTGGCAGAATTTAGTTCCTTACTGTTGTAGGACTGAGCTCCCTGTTTCTTCCCTGGCTGTTGGTTGAGGTTCACTACCACCAGCATGCCTTGCTTCATGCCCCTCCGTCTTCCAACTACCAATGGCAGATGGAGTCCTTCTCATGCTTCCAATATCTCCTGCCTTTTCTTCTGTCGCATCTCTTTGACCTCAGCTGAGAAAAATTCTCCCCTTTTATGGGCTCTTGTGATTAGTTTGGGCCCACCTGGATCATCCAGGCTAATCTCTCTATTTCAATTTCTTTAACCATAACCACATCTGCAATGTTTCTTTTTCCATATAAGGTGACATGTGCTCAGTAGGGTCCAGGGATGGGAGCATGGACCTGTTGGTGTGCGTGGGACATTATCAGCATCGTGTAGAGCCTGAGCCATAGATGAGTTTCATTCGGCATACTGTTTCTTCTTGGAAATGGTAGTAGTATAGTAGTAATTTCTCTTTCTTTTGGAGAACTGACTGACTCCAACAGATAAAGAACAACAACGGAATAATGTTTTGCTGTTTAGGGTATATCCCGATGCTACAATAGGCAGGGAAAAAATAATTTTAGTAACAGGTTGATATTTTTGGGAGGAGGTATCTCATAATGAGCTACTGGTTTTTAAAATATTGGTTTGTATAAGAGAGTGAACACTTATTTATTGAAGAGATGTTTGCTTAATTGTGTGTTGTCTGTCTCTTACTAGTTCAATGTGAAAACAGGACGATGTCTTTCTCATTCACCATCGTATCCACAGAACCAGGAAAGGGGGCCTAACATGGAGTTGCTCAACAGCTAGTTGACACGGAGGTATTTGCTGAATAAAATACTTGCGTTAGCAACTACTGTGACAGCATGCGTCAGTGCTCAGGAGTTAAGCTATGGAATAAGCAACATGGTCCCTCTCTGTCTGTATGTAAACAGACATTAAAAAATAATTATATGACTAATTAATTATAATGGGAGTAAAAAGGAAAATCTTAAAAGTGGCACATATGTGCTTTAACTATTTTATTTTAACTTACAATATGCAATTGTCCACCAATACTTTGATGTAGGCTCAAGACATTTTCTTTGAATAGGGTTGACTGAATGAACTTATAGCTTCATTCTTACATAAATCATACCCAATATGCACCTTCTATGGTTTCAGTTTTTGCTTCCCTTAAATGGAGTAAGGACTCAAGGTCAGGGGTTGGCAAACTATGGCCTGAGCCAAACCTAGCTTATAGTCTGTTTCCATACAGCCCCGTGCTAAGAATGGTCATTACATTTTTCAATGGTTGAATAAAAAAGATAATATTTTGTGACGTGTAATAATACTATGAA
This sequence comes from Mormoops blainvillei, assembly GCA_004026545.1. Classification (NCBI taxonomy): domain Eukaryota; kingdom Metazoa; phylum Chordata; class Mammalia; order Chiroptera; family Mormoopidae; genus Mormoops; species Mormoops blainvillei. The sequence continues at coordinate 37,246 of PVJD01006231.1, forward strand.
ATTCAAATTTCAGTGATGACAGGTAAACTGTTATTGGGACAGCCACGTTCAGTCACGTAGGTATTCTCTATGACTGCTTTTATGCTGCAGTGATCAAGCTGAGTGGTTGTGTGACAGATCCTATGACCCACAGAGCCTAAAATATGGACTGGCTCTTTAGAGAGAAAGTTCTCTGACCACCCTCAAGAGACCTGAGAAGGAGACTGAGTGCGGAAACCTCGTAGTTTCCCCCTCCGTCATTTTCTTGGTTGGGTGTGAGGAGGGGCGGCCGTGGTGTGTATGTGGCGGGGGGTGGGTGACCAGGAGGCTACTGTCCACAACACTACATCTTCCTTACTAACGGTTCTTTTGTGACCCCGCTTTATCAGGTCTTTTCAAAACAGCCGACTTATTTATTTAGTTCACAGGAACAGCTCTCTCTCTTATTTAAGTCACATTTCATCAGTTCACGCTATAAATCACACAGTGGTGCTCGCAGGTGCAAACCGCCATCAGTCAGCTTGGAGGTACATGGGTGTGTCAAATCTCCGCGATATGCACTTTAAATATCTTATACTTTTTTATGTCAGTTATACCTCAAGAAAGCGGAGATAAATAAATGAACTCTTAGAAGAAAGAAAATTCAGTTGGCGGACGAACAGAGCTGACTTGGGTGAGCTTTCACCTCTGTTGGTAGGGGTGGCAGTGTGCACCGCCCCGGAGGGGCGCCCACGGCCTCCGGTCACAGACAGAGGTCACTGTCCTACGTTTTACAGAGGAGTGGAGAGACCTGGTGAATACAAGTGGGCCGAGGGGAGGTTGGTAATGAGGGCTTCTGCTGTGTATAAGATCTGATCCAATTAAACAAACTTTGCATATGATAATTAGAACCATGAGTTTGTCGATGTCATGTAGGCATCCCTCAGGCAAGGTAGCTTGCATCTAGAATTTCGAACTTTTGTCATGATTAATGTGGGGAACTATTTCATGTTATTGTACCTCAAATCTCTAACTTAAGAGACTTTATTACCAGAGTTCTCAGAACTCTGATTTGACTTTCACAGAATCTCTGTCTTCCCGCCAATATCAAAGTGAAACCCTTTATGCCACTCTGTTTAGAATTCAGTCAGTAACTACAGTCATTCTCGGTGCTTTCCTCGGAGAGAATATTCCTCCTGGAATCTCTTAGTTCAGCAGAGAGTATACGTAAAATCTCCTTAAAATTTTTTTTTTATATGCTCGGTCATCTACCTTTGTTCTCTTAAACCAACATTCATTCTCCTGAATATTAATTTTAATTTATTAAAATGAGAACGATTGTTGCAAAGTGTAACACGGAATTAAAAAGTAACATCTCAGCCAAATAAAGATGTTAAAGCAGTATCGATATGGATTTGGTATCACTTTCAGTTTAGAAACTTCATTTTTTCATGTTTCCGTGGCTCCTTGAGCCATCACCGTCATCACGCCAATGAACGACGGGCCCGTTTTTATGCAGTAAGGCCCTAGGGTTCCAGAGGCAAGGGAAGCCTCTATCCATCCTTTCCAATTTGCTTCAGTAGACGCAATATGAAAAAAGCAAGCGTTAAGGAGGGATCTCTTATTTCTTTTCAGTTCCCCTCCCTGGAGCCAAGTTAAAATGGAATGTAGTCATTAAGAGGTTACCTAGCGTAACGAGCCCCTGCCAAAGGCAGGGCAGGAGGCTCCGTTCCTCTGAGCTGTTTACGAAGTAGCTCATGGCTGACAATCAGTGAACTAAATCCTTCGACAAGGAGAGATTTACTAGGACTTGTCTACAGAGATGAAGTGTTTCTATGGAGTGGAGCAGAGTGGGGACCAGGGATTAGCAACCCTGCACATAAATATGGCTCGCAGCTGCGGGGAGCCACAGCTGGCGGCTGTCAATAGCCACTCTGTGTAAATATGTGTATGGAATGAGTTTTAAGCACTCACTGTGTGCTAGTACAGAATTCATATTTCTTCTAGGATCTACGGACAAGTTATAAAGGTGTCCTCCAGGCACGTATTGCAGCCATGGGGCTCATTTTCTCTTTATCTTGGGAAGGTACAGTGCTTAAACCACACCTCTGTCCCTAAGGGAGGAGCTAGCCAGTTTAAGTATCCCCCGACAGACTTGCTTCTGGCTCTCATCTGTGCACTCTCTTTAGGGATAGGTGTCTCTTGGCAAGTTCGTTGTTAGATAGGAGGAGGGGTGCTAACAATAAGTGCATACAGTGTGCTCATGGACATTTACTGTGGTCTGAATTTTTCTGTCCCCCCAAATTCGTGTGTGGAATTGCTAATACCCAATGTAGTGGTGTTAGGAGGTGGGTCTTTGGAAGGTGCTCAGGCCATGAGAGTGGAACTCTCATGAATGGGATTAGCGTTCTTATCAAAGAGACCACACAGAACTCTCTAGCCTTTTCTGCCACATGAGGACACAGCAAGAAGCCTGCAGCCGGGAAGAGGGCTTTTATCTGACCATGCTGGTGCCTTGATCTTGAGCCTCCGGCCTCCAGAGCTGTGAGAAATGTATTTCTGTCATTTATAAACTACCCAGTTTGTGATATACCTTGTTAGAGTAGCCCAAATGGACTAAGACGATGTTTAATCACACAACTTGATTTCGACATGATGCGTAATATAATTTTGTTAGCTCCTAATGAAAGAATACATGATCAGAGATAGACCGTGCCAAGGGTGTGAATGTCTAGAATAATACACCTTGAAAGAATATTGAAGATCATCCAGGTCATCTCTGTCATGTTTTAGGTGAGAAAACTAAGGCCACAGGCACATGGGGGACACATTTAACTTTCTGTGCCTCAGTGTCCTCACCTGCGAGTGGAGATTATAGGGGTGTCCACTCAGGGGGCTGGCTTGTTTCCTGAGTCAGCAAACACATGTGAACCACTTAGACCAATGCCTGGGGAGTGGTAAATGCTCGTGAAATGTTAGCTGTGGCACCATGACTACCACTATCATGGCTCCTGGTAGCACTGCAACTTCTGCCACTACTACTCTGACTTGACTGACTTCCTGCGACTTACTATGGTCTGTGAGCAAATTAAAAAAGAAAGCTTAAAGCGAGAAGAAGACATATTCTTCAGCATTCACATCTGAACGATACGTATGAGTATGGTGTGTGTGCGTGTAGGTATACTAAGTGGGTGTGTTTAACTGTAGTGGGGGTATCATTTGTATAAAACCATCAGATAAGATCACCCAATTTGCCCCTGGACTAATGAGGAACTGCTCACATACTGTCACTCTCATGTTGCCGCTTGGTATCAATAATTCATTTTGAATTTGCACGTGACCTTGTGGGTGAACCCAATGAAACATTATTGGGGCATGTCCGAGAGATGCCTCTTACTCTTCATTTTCAGTAAGTTGAGTCACTAAGCAGACTGAAATTTTCTTTTGTCTGTGTGGTCAAAATGTAACCCCTATGCAGTAGGCATGAAATATGAACTTATATATACTAGTTACTCTCTGAATGTTTATTCTTAGGAAGAGTATGAAATTGGTTGAATAAATCCCCTACTTGCTGATTCAGTGTCCCCTGCCATAGTGAATTCAGAGATAGATTGAAATGAGAAACCCTGATGGCTTACCTTGTTCTAAAAAACTCCAACTCCTGGCCCTGCAAAAAGTATCTGGCAGCTCAGTTATTAATCACAAAAGACTGGAAACAACCTAAATGACAATTGAGAATGGTAAATGGAAAAACAAATGAAAATTATTTATACAAGATATGACATAGCAGTAAATACGAATGAACTATAGCAGTAGACAACAATTGTAGTGAATATTGGCAACAGGGGTAAAACCCACAAATTCTGGAAGGTACTGCATAGTATGGCATGCTTCTTACAATGTTTAAAAACAAAACTAAACAATGTGTTATTTAAGAATATACATGCATGTGATAAAAACCCTCTCCCCATGTACATCTATACATTTATATATTTACTTCTAAGTAATAAGTAAGTTAATAAATTAAAAGAAGACCGTGCATTGTCCAATGGGAATACAGTATTATGATTGATCCAAATATTGGCACCTGAAGAAGGAATAAAAAGGAAGAAAAAAATAACACTTTCAAAAAGAATGATCTCAGAGAGCCATTGTTTTGTAGGAAATAAGACTTCAGCATGCAATGTGTACTTACTGAACAAAAACCACGGAGTATGACTTGGGAATGGGAAACTGTTATTCAAAAGTTCTTAAAACGTGTTTTTGTTTTATTTGATAACAACTGTTCTCTGTAGCCGTTTTCACTCCCTTATTTCTGGCCAAGACATTACTATTTATATTTGAGCCCATGGGGTAAGGCTATGACATAGCTTTGCAGGAAGCTGTTTAAAATAAATGAAATCTGGACACATTTCCATTCCCTCCCATCCTGCTGAAGCCCAGAGAAGAAAAATGGCAATTGATTCTGAGGGCTCATCCTGCAAATGCATGGAAAAAAAATCCCAGCTAGTCCCTTCTTCCACTACTGTCTCCCCTTTCTTCTCTGCTGAGTGTTTCCTTCCTGCCGAGTATGAGGAGGGGCTGATGGAGGCCGCGCAGCTCACCCCGGGAGGCCCTGGAGAGCAGTGCAGCTTGTTTGAAGCACCTGTCTGGGTTTGTCCTCTCCCTAAGTGCCTGGCCTTTGTAGATTTTCAAGTCGAGTGTCTGCTGCTGAATAATAACAGGGAGCAAACCGGCATGTCGTGAAGTGCAAGGGTGGGCGCCTGGGAGAGAACTGAGACTCAAGGGCGGTTTTCTTTCCGTTCCCTTTTGCTCTTCTGAAGACAGTTAAAGAAGCTCTCTTGAGGTCAGCTTAGTTTTGAGCCGTTTCCAAGGGTTTCAGTTGGAATTTTCCAGTTTGCAAAACTTTTTTCTTCAGGTCGGATATGGAGAAGTCTGATTGCATTTACCCTCTCTTTCTACAATGTGGAGAGAAAACAACCCTCCCCAGGCACAGGGGACGATTACACCGGTTTTCCTCAGACATTGCTGCTGGGGGCCTGTGAGCAGCGTGGGACGGAGAGCCTGTGTCCCCAAGGGTCTGGCCGCATGGTCCAAAGTGGCTTTCTACCAGTTCTGTCGGTTTGGGAAGCTTTATATTTTGTCTTAACTAATGCAAAGTTTACCTTCCACTCAGTAACAACATACCTGTTTGTTTTAATAGAAAAAAATTTTCCTGCCCAAATTGTCAAAAACAAAGATTCTGGAAGATATTTATCGTATGACCTCTAGTATCTCTTGCACATCATTACATATGTCCATGGGTAATCGTAGCTCAGTTTCAAAAGTACAGAGTTAGGCTGTACTGAGATGTGTTTTCTTTCTTCTATGTCAGGTTGTTTCATAAAGTTAATTTGTTTAGATTGATTAACTTATTAAATTGATTTTTCCCTCAATAATTTCTTTGCCTAGGCTTCAGATGAAACCACAAATGTACAATCAGTAGTAAGAGGGTAATTACCACTTTGTTGTATGCATGATATGTGAAGCAGACTGCTTTCTGTTATAACGTATAGAAAATTATTAGCATATGACACAATTTTGTCAAAATAGCCTTAAGTTTATTTTTGGAGCTAAGAAAAGTAGAAATAAATAAAAACACATAAAAAACATTAAATAATAGAGCAATTACAATAATGATCTATGACTAGGGTATATTTGACTGAATTAATAATCTGAGAGCCTTACTCAAATTGACAGTCTACCTTCCTCTTTGCCACCTTTCTTCTCCTTTTTTTCTCTGTCATGAACATTATCTAGGAAGGCAGTTAACTGCTTTCTATTGGTGTAGAGCTCCCAAATTTGCATAATCAGCTTTCACCTCTCTCCTGAGCCCCAGAGTAGCCTATTTCTTAAATATCTTGAAGTATCTTGAACTTAAGATGGCAAAAGCAGAGAGCTCTGTTTCCCCATTCTAGTAAATGGCACTACAAACCACCCAGATACCCCAACCCCAAAGCAGACATTATTTTTGATTTTTTTCTCCTTACCCTACCCCATCTCCAGATCATCAGCAATTCTCGTAGCTTTCTCTACAAACCTGGACCGAATATGTCCACACCTCTCCATCTTCATTGCTACTACTCTGGTCTGGGAGACCCTTATTTCTTTCCTGGGCTGTTCCCTGGCTCGCACTTTACACCGCTCCTTGTCTCTTGTTCCACCAGCAGCCAAAACGGAGTGTTAAGAGAATAGTCAGTTGTGGCACACCCTTGCTCAAAGCCCTCATTCAGAGCCCGTTGCACTTGGGGATAGTGCATGGCCCCCGTTCGCCTCTCATACTGCCCTCCCTGATCCCTCTCCCTGCCCCTCTCACCCTGTTTATTGTGCTTCAGCTGCCAGGACTTTATTTGTGCTTCTCTGGGAGTCTGGTTTCTGGACGAGGGGGGCTTTGCACTTGCTACTTGCTTTGCCTAGACTAGACTCTTCTGGATTTTTCCACGGCCGGGTCCTTTCTTTCCATCACTCAGGTTTCAGTTCAAATATCACTTCCTCAGGGAACCCTTTCATGACAAATCTATTTAAAGCAGCCCCTTTCTCTAAGTCACTCTTAAAGCATTTCCCAGTTTTAGTTTTGTTCTTTTCTTAGTATTTATCTCCTTCTAGAATTGTCCCGTATTCATTTATTCCCAGACTACAATGTAAGCTCTAGCAGTGTAAGGACCTTCCCTTTGTTATTCAATACAGTTCAGTAAATGGCAAATGTTCGTTGAGTACCTAGACAACCATCCACTGACCTTATTTGATTCTCATAAAAGCTCTCTGAGGTAGACGCTGTTACTGCTTCTTTCTAGGGAGTGGTGTCTTAATTACTGGTGTCTTTAGGGCCTTTTAATGGGTTCATAATGTATGTTTGGTGCACGATTCTCTCATTTTATAAATAAGGAAGGTACCCAGTGTATAGAAGCCAAGTAACCTTCCCAATGTTATAAAGTATGTAAATGGCCCATCTGGGTCTCAAACACATGTCTTTAGTCTCTCAGAAATAACAAAATTTCATGTTATTTTCATTCTAAATTGTTGCGTCCTTAGTGGAAGTTTCCCTAGTAAGAAACTCTGGAAGAAAAATTTGGGTGGTGTAACTTCTAAGATGGCGTCTACCCCATCCCACAATCGCTGAAAAAAAAAAGGAGAATATTTAGTTAGGTACTCAGATGCTTGTTTTTAAACATGTAGTCAACATATTTTTCATTGAATTCTTTGATTTCCTTATTGTTCACATGGTTCTACTATGGGCTTCGTTTATGTTTTAGCGGAAAATGTTTGCACAATAAGTTTGGAAATGTCATTTTGAAACATTTACTATTATCTTTGCCTAGTATTCTTTCCCTTGCTTCTTTCTCTCTACCGAGGCAAATCCTACTTATCATTCACTTAGTAAACAGCAAGCTTTTTTGAATGTAAGACTTTGTCTTGGTAGTGATATTTAACAGACATTATCCAGCCACTCATTTGTTTATAATTGTTTGAATTCAAATTCAGGCTCTGTTGCATGCCAGATTTGTGACCCTGAAAAGACCTTTGCCTTAGCTTTCTTACCTGTTAAATGGATGTAATAAAAGCATGGACTTCCGAGGACTGTTAGAAGAATCAAAGAATGTCTTGCGTAATAAGCCCTAGTTCAGTATGTAGCATATTGTAAGTACTCAAAAACAGTTAGCTGGTGTTATTTTTTATCTTTGTACATCTAGTGCCTAAGTATAAAACCTAGCATATAGTAGACATCTAAAAATATTGGTTAAATTAATCCAGGGGCCATGTTATCCTCTGGATCTTTGACAAATTTTAAATAGGTTTATCCTTCTCATCAATTTCCTTCAAGTAGAAAAAGAGGTCATAGACACAGACCACAGTACGGTGATTATGGAGGGAGGGGGCGGGTGGAGATGGAAGGGGGTATAGGGAGGATAAATGGTAAAGGAAAAATACAATAAAAAGTGAAAAAAAATTGTACCTATTGCTTTCCTTAACATTTCTCATACATTGCCTAATAAACCCAATTTTTGCCCTAGAGTTGTTTGACAGAATTTCTAAATATATGGAATCTTTCAACTTAAATTATTGTTAACATGAACAATTGTATTCTTGGGAAAAACCTCTGCTTTCTGCATAGATTTTAAATTGTCCAATTCTTATTTATGGGATTGTCAACAAGACCACTCTTCTAAAAGCTGGCCTTTTTTTCTCAGGCCAAATTACCCACTGTTAGTCTCTCCCCTGAGCATGTAGCTCTTAATCCCAGCATACCCTGTTATCTTGTTTCCCTTGTTGATGGAACCATACCATTTTTCAATATTGCCTTTAAGCTGAGAGATTCATAGGTACACATGGGTTTTAGGAGTCAGGAGGCTATGTGCCATCTGCTGCCTTCTTCGGGGTTTGTTGCAGCTGAAGGGAAGCCCAGCACGCTTTCTGTTTGACAATTACAAGGGAAGTGACTGAGGAGTGTTTAGAAAGAAATGAAGTTATCGTTTTATGGGCATATGTTGTTCACACAGATAGAAAATCTACATTTCTTCAGGTCACCTTTTTCAGTATTGTGTTTGAATAAAGCAGCGATATTGAGATGGCATTAATCTTGTCAGAAGAAAGTATGACTTTGCTGTCTAAGATGTCCATCTAAAAAATACAAAAAAGCACGGGAAACTTCAGTCAACAGTGAGTCCTCTGTAGTGCTGATTCCTGATTTTAACCTCCTCCTGTTTATCAGTCGGTGTCTGGCTGCTAATGTGTAGAGTTCCTTTTCGTTATAGTCACAGGCTATGTGGGAAGACAGCTTCTCTTTTTAGTTGGAAGAGAGAGGAGTTGCATCAAGTATCAGAAGAACGATACTGGGTAATCAGGTTTTTAAAAACACGAACAGCGACATCAGGCAAATTGGAGCACATCTACCCTTGATCTTCCCAGGAGATGCTGCTCATTCCTAGGAACTCAGGTCCTCTGCACACCTTTGGTCCCAGAAGTTGAGTGGCGTGCTTATCAAGACTCAGCTGGACTTAAGTTTCAAGCCTGTTTATACTGTTGTAGTCATACTGTAGTATGTAATTTAAGATATATAAACGGGTAAAATATGATTTTTAAGAAAGGGGTCATTGTTTCTGCGAAAGACAGGATGAGCGATTTGAAAATCATTGAGAAAGATGAGTTGATAAAAAGAAAATTGCTCTTGAATTAGATGTAAGACCACTTTAAAGGATTAGAAAATTTTTTTTAAAAGATACCATGCTTTGATTTCTTTGCACGTGTCTACAATCTCTTGATTTACTTTAAAGAAATCAAAACCGTAAGTCTTAGATGATGCATTAGAGTTATGTGTTGTTCAAAAAAGAAGACAAAATATATAGCTATGCATTCATATATTCAGAGGAGCACCTTGACTCTGCATAAGAAGATTAGAGAATGAATGCACATCTATACATTTTAATTTAGAATAAATGTCAAAGATAATATATATATATTTGAGGGGCTTCATTTGATTAGTGGGCATTTTGTTCTCTCCACAATGTCCATGGAGACACCTGGTCCATACCAAAAAGTCCTTGAAATTCGGTCCTATCCAAAACATCCACACTTACGGTATGCCCCTTGGTATGGGCTTGGGTCAAAGAGTCCATGTGTTTATTTCTACTTTTGGTGTGCACGATTCATACATTAAAAAGACACTATGATGTTTTCTTGGTCCAATAATTATGTTGTGGCTGTATTGCCAATAATCCCTTCTTGCTTGGTAGGACCACATGTCCCACGGGGTTCGCTTTGCCCTAGCTTTCCACCTAATTGACTATGTGCGAGTACCAACTAAGAGTGCTTTTACTCTGATCACAATCTCTATGGGATTGGAGGTAGAAATGGGACAGATATGTAAGTTGTCGGGGATCTAATGACTTCTCTAACCAAGGCTTCGGTTGTCTTTCCTCTGAAATGAATGGGTCAGACTGAAGAAACCTCTAAGTGTTTTGTAATTCTCATGCTTTACATTTCCTTATTTCAAATTGGCAAAAATAATGACCCATCCTATTGTGTTACCTCTTCAGTGACTCTGTTATTCCCTGTACTTCCATCAGCTACATTTTTTTTTTTTTTGATCATTGTATTGACCTGGAATATTTATTTGATTTCTATCCTGATCTCTTGTTGAACATTCAAGAGACACTTGCCTGGAGGAGAAATCCAGGTTTGGTTTAGTTTGGCTTATACCCATATCAGAGTATGTTACTTACTCTCTTTCTTAAGATGCTTTAATAGCTCATCTTTAAATACAGGGCATTATCCACATTTCTTAATATCTAATTTATCTCTAATCAGACATCCACACAGCACCCCAGCCTGACTCTATGTCCTTCCATTACTGAATTGTTTTCCCCCAATCCAAAGTACTTTTTTAAGGCTCTAAGACTTTGCTCACATTGCTTCCTCTGTCTAGAATATTTTCATCTTTTCTTTCCCCCCGGTTAAGTCCTTCATATCCTTAAAGACTCAGTTCTGGTGTTTTCCACTTCAAGGAGCTTTACCTGACAGCCCTTGCCCCCTCCCGACACCGCCCCCAACCAGGCCAAACCAAGGGCTTCTTCTCTGTCTTCCTTGGAGATCTAAATTTACTTCCAATTTTGTAATATTCCACCACTAAACTGTAAGCTTCTTGAAGGACTGTGTCATATTTATGTTTGTCCGAACATTTGCACAATTTCCAGTATGAAGAAGTGGCTCAAAAATGTCTGAGAAAGCACACTGTTGCAAACATAGAAGTTTAAAACTGATATGAGAGGAGATATCCACACCACCCAGCTTGAGACCTCCTTTTTACATGTGAAGAAACTGAGGCCCAGAACAGTTTTCAACTTGGCCCAGTGCCTGTTACCAGCCCTGGAAGCTACAATGTGCCCTTCTGGGTCTTGATGTTAGCTTCCTTCCTTGAGATCCCCAAACTCAAGAGTGTCTGACTCACAAATTCACAGGAGTATTTGCTAAACAAGAGATTAAAAACTGACATCATGAGAGAGTGTTGGAATGTTTCTACTCTAGCCCAGATTTAAAAAGATTAATATAGGCTGAGGCCTAGTCAATAAACCAGCCCCCCAGTTTTTTAAGTGAGCGTCCTTCTGCCTACTCCCCTCAGCAGCCATCATGGGCCACTGTGGAGAGATGTTTCTTGGTGTTTGTCTTCAGGGTCACCTTCTCTTCTTAAGGATGCTTGAAATTTTGTCGTACACAGGCCCATCTCATTGTGTTGCAGTTTGCTTCATTGCATTTCACAGATGTGTTATTTAGAAATTGAAGGCAAGATTCTCTGCTAGCACAAAGATCATGATTTACTTTATTGTGATAATTGCTTTGTTGAGGTGGTCTGGAACCGAACCCACATCTCTGGGGTATATCTGTATAGCCAATCATGTGACTTGAATACCATCATCTTGATTAAAATCTTGCTGATATTGATTACCAGGTACCCTCACGTTTACATCAGGCTCAAGCATTCCAACTTGGACTATCCAACTATACCCCAATTCTAAATGGAAAGATTGTAAAATGTGGTCATAGATGGGAATTCAGGATGTGATTGAGCAGAGAATTAATCATTATAAAGGCACTACTCAAAAGGAAACTAAAGGGGAAGAAGAATGATGGGCAAGGCAAGTTTAAGAGACCCAGTCCTTAAAGGTAGATGTCACTTAAACTTGGTGTCCATAAAAGTTAGAGGTAACTTATTATTCAAAAGGGACAACTGTGAGAATGGAAAAGAGCACTATTAATAGCAACACAAGCATAGACCAGACTGTGCTGGCAAAATCACACGGCCAGGTTCCTAACCTATAGAAACTGTCAGGTTAAAATGGTGTTGTTTTAAACCATTAAGTTTTGGAGTAATTTGTTAAGGAGCAATGGATAGCTGTGTCCTATCCACAAACTCAGTGTCAACCACAGCCATGGTTCCTTATCTTTTTAGCTTAGGGCAGTAGACGAGTCACTAAGGTTACATAGCATAGTTGAGAGAACTAAGTCTAAAATGTAGTCTTAATTCTAGACCCAGGCTTGCTTCTTTATCCCATAATTCACCTGTGGAACTCTATTAGGTTTATCAAACCCTTGTTTGAGTATTCGAACCAATTCAAAACTACTACTTGGGAAAAAAAACAGAACAAAACAAAGAAAACATACTTTGCCCTTTCCCCTCCTGCATTGGACTGCCTGTATCTGAGTGAGACAAAAAATTTATGATTTTTAGTGTTCCTCGTGAAATACTAGCGATGCTGTCTCCATTTGGGGATGCATGCCATTCAATCAGCAGCACACGGCACTTGCATGGAAGGACCGTCATGTGAACCTGACCGTTACACATTGCTTGACAAAAGTCCTGCTGAGAAAATTGGTACTCCAATTTTAGAGACTCTTGAACCATTTATGTTACCAGATTCTCTAGGCTTTCTTGTGGTATCAAAGCACACGATGACAGCCACTCACTGGAATTTATTACCCTGGTTCCCTGTAGAAGTGCCTCAACAGAACTATAATTTAAAATTATTTCCTAAACTTTGAAATAAGAAATGGTCATAAATACTACTACATTTATAAGATTTTGTAAAAATCATTATCAGTGACAACGTCATCTTGTGGTTGTTTATCATCAGTTTGTTTTTGTTTGGTGTTCTTTCATTATGATAAATTCTTCTCAGTTCAAAGCTATGAAATTAGAATGTTTTCCCAATGAACTGGGTGAATGTCCTTTTAATAAACAATAAGAACTGTGTAATAAATTACTTTTCCATTTTGCTTTGCTTACTAGGAAGCAACTAATCTTATGATGAATTATAATTATGATGATTAATCTTAAGCTTAATTTTATGATGAATTATAGTAGCTACTTAGCTTAAGTTACCTGCTATATGTTTTTTTGGGGGGGTCTACATGTTATTACTTGGCACTTATTTAATTTTCTTTTAATAATTTTAAATAGTTTTTTTGGTTTGTTTCAGTGCCTTTATATTTTAAACTATGATGTTTTTGGAAGTTGGTGGTAAAAGGGGGACCCTTAAACATTTGAGGACAGGTTTTATTAAATTAAACAAGGAATATTTATTTCATTTTTTCCACTTGCATAGTGAAACCCAGTTAAAGATGATTGAAAACCTTTCCTTTGGTAATTTTATAACGTAAGTGGTAGGTATACTTCACTTTCATCCATGTTGAATAAAATATGGCAGCTGGGCCAAAGGCATGGGATCCTGGCTCCACCAAGTGGAGCTGGAGCAGGGAGTGAGCCAAGTGAGGTGGAGGCAGTGGAAGGGGTCAGCTTGCCGCACAGAGCTGTGGGGAGCCGCCATTCCTGGAGCAAAGCACGGCAGAGCTACTGTGTGCAGTTCCGAGGCTCCTTGCTGCTAAGGGGGGTCCGAGCGGTGTTCTCAGCAGAGAAGCCGGTTCTGTGGTTGGCGTTGCCCCTGCTTGAGCAGCTCCTTTCTCTGCTTTTCTCACCCTCTCAGCTAGCCTAGGAGCTCCCTTACTAGAGGCCTTTTTTGTTTTTTCTGCTTAAACTTATCACAACAGATTTTTTTGTTGTGCAGCTAAGACACCTGACAAGATTAGGCTTACAAACATAGATGCTTCAGGGGCTAGTCAGACAGAGAGTGACCGAAGTGGGTCAGTATAAAAGCATCAGGAAACGGCGAGGCAGAGGGGAGGAGGAAAGGGCATGTCCTTCCGAAAGGCATTCGGTCTCAACTTTTCCAAAGCGTTCTCTTTAGCAAAACCAACTGGGTTGCATCTGTTCTCCAAATTATGGGACTGCCAGTTTGTGACTTTTGATGCTCAAATTTAATGGAGTTGATCTTTTTTTTCCTTTTAGATATTTGACTGAACTTAGAGAATTGCTTGCATGCCTTCTTTGAAGTTTGCATTTTCCACCTCTGTATTTTGCCACCTTGTCGGCATGGCCTGTGACGCTGTGGGTGGCCTGGAGTGTCTAAGAGGTTATCTGGTGCTGCATTGCTTATGGTGAAGCCAGTCATGATCTCAAGTACAAGAAACGAATCATCTCCGATGTTGGTGGCCAACAGCCACAGCACTTTTCTCTGGCAAATCCTTGTCTCCGTGTCACAGAGAGTGGACCCCCAGGAAACCCTGGGGTGCTAAGTATATTTCAATGTCCCCAATAGCTCCTGATTTGTAACCTTTTTTAAAATAGCCAAACAACTTGGAGCTAAGCTAACACTTCCAGCCCTAGGATACAGCAGAAATGGGGGTTCTGTCCCGAATGACGTGCCTGAAAATTGCATCTGAAAGGGTAATTATTAGGGGGGCTGTGGCCAGTTTTCAGAGTGGCAGATGTCTGGGATGACACTCAGGGGAGACTGTCATCTATATCATTCTCGCCCTCAAGAGTAGGTTAGCTGTAGTCCCTTGAAAGAGTCAGATTCAGCACCTTAGAACCTTCTCTGTTTTTTCATCCAGACAGACTCAGTGGGTTATGCCAGCATCTTATTTGCATTTTGAAAACGGCATTTGGATTGCATTCTGTTTACTGATTCATGCGTGTGTCTCTTCATTCCTTCTCACTGGAACACCGTACCTACTGGCCTCATTAGCTCTAATGTGCCTTTTAGCATCTCAGGGTTATATGGTTTCAAAGTGTTACAAACTCATTCATGTCACTCTCATTTAAACATGATGTTGTTATTACCATATCTATTTTATAAACTACCCTTCTGCTGCCCCCCCCTTTTTTTTTGGCGTATTGGGTGAATGAGAAATGGAAAATAGAATTCCATTCAACTTTGGAGCTAAAACTGCATAATTGCATTTGAAAGTGTTGAAACCTCAGCTCCCAAATACTTGCAACACTTTCCTTACTGATACCAGCAATAGTGTAAATGTCATGGTGCCAACGAAGGATTCCTACTACGGGCCTTTGAACGTGGTCCAGATACTCATCGCCAGGCATAAACCATTCAGATTTCTTGGTATCGTTTTATCCTTCCACTCATGTCAAGCCTTCATTTTGCTCAGGATGACAAAGATGTATTTGTTTTAGACATAAATCTCAGAATCTTTGAGAAAAGGCCCTCCCCCCAAAAAGTCATTAAGAAAGTGTGGAAATAAAATGAGATGATAAAGGTTGTCTGAATGAGAGTGGTTTTAATTGTGTGTGTTTGGTGGGGTTTTTTGTTTTTGTTTTTGTTTTTGTTTTAGCTCACACAGAAACAAAGGGAGAGATGACCATCTGGGTTATTTCTGAACAGGAAAGTGTTCCTTTGGAGCTTTCGATGAACAGAGCTGGGAGATAACTCAGAGTGATCTTGTCCAATCTTTTTGACCTGCTGGCAGGGCGGCATCGTTCAGAAAGTGGCAGGGACTTGTGTCGGGGAAGGGTGTGATTGTGAGGGAGGGGGAAGTTGATGGAGAAACCATTTCTCCATCACAGAACTCTGAGCCTCTTGGAGCAGAGTAACAACTAAGAGTAAGTAAGTACCTCTAGTGAGGGATATGAATCAGCAGTGACAGAAAGGTAGCCAAATAATATTTTCCAAATATCTCTTGATTCATTTTTCCTCCCTTCCCTCCCTCTTTTCTTTTGTTACCCTTGTATTTTCCCCTGAAGCTCTTTTCTCATCAACTCTAGGTCACAGTTTTCAATGGGGAGTAAGTTTGCTCCCAGAGCACACTTACTAACATGTGAAAACATTTTCTGTGTCATGACTGGGGAGGTTGCTATTGGCACCCAGTGGGCTGGGAACCAGGGGAGCTGCAACATACCGGCACAGCTGACCTTGCCCACAATGAAAGGTTTTCCAGTCCAATATGTCAGGAGTGTTGAGGTTGAGAAGAAACCCTGCCTAGACTGATGCTTATTGGGAAAAAGCAGGGGTCAGGGCATACTTGGAAGGATGGAGGAGATGTACTATGGGTGCTCATCAATGCCTGGTATGTCATAAGACACTGTCTGAGAGACTTATGTCCTCCCTGATGGACAGCGTGCCACCGTGTAGGAGATCCAGGCACTTTCCCAAATTGACTAGGACCTAGCAGAAGACACATGCAACACTCAAATGCCGAGTTTAATGAAAGTCTTATTTACAAAACTGTGGGCAGGGCTATCAGAAATGAATAAGGGATAAAGTCTCTTGAAGACAGCAACAGTGGTCTGAAAGGAGAAAAGGAGGGTATGGTTATTGGAACACAGTGGTATCTCTAGCCTTAGGAAGAACCTTCTGTAGAGGAAGAACTCACTGCCAACCTATAGCCCCGTAGGGAGGTAACCAGTGATTACACACCCTGATTTTGTCTCCTCCTACCCTCTTATCTCTTGCTTGTAACTCCTTTTAGTCAATTCAACTGCAAACCGGAAGGCAAAATGGCTTAGTTGAGGAAGTCCATAGTTATCAGCCTCCTGGACCACGAACAGGTTGGAGAGGGCGTCTGTAGGGGCAACTGGAGAAAATCCAAAACAACTATGTTTGTGGATTGTCTTTGGGTCTGATAACATGGAATTGGGCTCTGCCACACATAATATGTGTGACCTTGAGCTGGCTACTTGACTTTTCCATACATTAGTTCCTTCTTCTTTGTATTGGTAATAACAACAGTTATCTACCTCATGTAGTTGTTTCGAGGATGAGGGGTGATAATGCATCTCACGCATTCAGTACGAGGCCCAGAAGAAGTGCTTGGTGAATGTCAGTGGTAAATCGCTCTGGTCATTTGTTTTCCAGCAGGACAGAGCAAGGGCTTTGATTTCGGGATGCCGTAGAAAAGCATTTGTTTTCCACATTTGGGAGTACGTCTTGCTAGGGGTATCCTGAATGTGAGGAGAATTGGTTAAATTCTGTAGTACCAGTGATTTCACACTTAGTTAATTTCACTATGTCATGAGTCTGCTTTAGAGGATGATTTGGAGTCAGTGTCCTTCAGAAAAGAAAAAAGAGGCACAATTACAACAAAATTTATTGCCTAGTTGTAAGGTAAATGATTCATGTTAGGATCTCGTAACAGCTTTAATGTTCAGAGATTGAATTAGGTGGCTTAAAAATAATTGGGCCCTTCACTTAATTCAGAAAAAAGCCTGGTCTATATTACTGTTTGTCGTAGTGGATGTTCTGGTATGCCTGCCCCCCGCCCCCATCTCTCCTCCCTCTTTCAGGATGGAGGCACCCATTTCCCCAGCTGTTGGAAGTATGAGCCATTGACAGGATTCAATGACTTCCTCTCTGGGGGTTGCCTCTCTGGAAATTGCCACCTCCTCCGTACCCAAGGAGACCCTTCGGTGTGATTTTTAAAGTCCTGGCTGCCTTGCCTCAGCACGAGACCACTTTAAAGGATCATCCCAGCTCCTTAGTTTCCCGAGGGATCAGCTGAAGCCTTTGTCATGTCTACATTACAATTCGAGTATGCCAAGTGTGCCTTCTTCCACTCCACAGTTCTGTTTTCCTCCCTCCCTCCCAGGTGTTGGTCCCATTAATACGCTCCAATAAACTTCCTGCATGCAAATCTCCATCTTGCTCTCTGTCTGTTTCCAGATAAATCTTACTTGCAACATTTGGGCTCAAGAGTTATTTTTTTATAAATGTTTCCACTGACTGTTATGCCATCTGGAATGCTCATTAAACATTTATTGAGAAGTTGACTCCATAGGACCCTGGATTTAGGGTGACGTGATTTTTGCGAAGATCGCCATTTTAATCTCTAGGACTGATTTGGGTGACAAGGTTGGTTATAGATGGTCTTTTTCCTCCCTTACGATTCCATGTGTGTTCCACCAAAGCGGCTTTCTCTGTCAGAGAGGACCACCTTGCTTTAGTGTCATAGTGGTTGGGTTCGCGTGGAAGAACCCCCATTCTAAAGTCCAGTTTTTATTATGGAATTATATATTCCAATTGCCAGTGCATAGGCAGTAAAGCTCCATTTTGTACGCCGCACAGGGAACGCTTGGGTTTGCGCCAGAGTTTATAGTGCTGACAGAACCTTTGAGCTACTTAAGCAGAAGTACCCACCAGAAAGCTGCACGAGACGGTGGTACCGTTGTCCTGCAGCTGGATGTGACCTCTTAAGGCTCTTCCTCTGTGAATACTGCTTTAGGAGAGTAAGATCTGGCATATACTGTTATGAATGAGACAAGATGTAGCTCCATTAGAAAAATCTACCCGAAGAAATGGCAATGTGCTTGTAGCTTGCAGATGTTTATGGCATTGGGTGAACCTTGCTCAGCCAGGGGACCCACTTGAGTTTTGCCAGCTGGTTGCAGCAGGTGTAACAGCAATGACATTGCCTACAGTGCATGCTTTAGAGTGAGAGCTGCGGGCTCCCTTTTAATGACATGGGCTTAACTGTACGTGTGGCTTTATGCAGATCCCCCTGGCTTTCAGGGCAGGCTCTGTTCATGTGCGGGTAACCCAATAATGCTTTCTCATGTGGCTGCAAGCTGGTCATACTCTGACATTTCCAACCTGGCACCTGCACCCAAATTTAAGCTCTTGAGTCACAATCCACTTATCCAGGTGTTTTTTTTTTTAAATTTAAGGGCTACAGCTACAACTAAGTTAGAAGGTGTGAGGTTTACTGTAGCACAGTCTTACTTACAACGGTTATTGCTTGGGGGCTCAGACCCTAAAAGGGAATTTTTCTATGGACCCTAAACAGTATAGCCTGACTGGGCTGGCCTAAGAATTCCATGAGTGAAGAAATTGAAAGCACAAACTAAACTGTGAAATCTTATGGGCTCTGTTAAGAGCTTGATGCAAATAGACTCACCTAGTGAGTGATGAGTGAGTCCTACGTATTCATTCGGCTGAAATATGAAACCTCCTGGCAGGGGAAGCAACTCTAGCTGCAATTCTAGGCTGCCATCTGAAGACAAAGGAGGGATCAGTGCAGTACTCTACGGGCATTTTTACCTTTTCAATTTTGCTTTAATTGGGCATGTTGCCTCCTTTAAATGTTTCGTAAAATGAATACACAGAATCGGTCACATTTTTGAAAGGATATATGAACTGTTTGTTCTGAAATGGGTAACTGGGTCTAACTGGGGTTGAGTTTGAGAGAAATATTTATGGAGGGGTTTGTGAAGAAGAAAGAATACGATCGAATTCCAGAGTTCAAGATCCAAGCAAACTCGAACTGTCCCCTAGCTCTCAGAGGGACAGGTGCTTTCACATCCCTGGAGGGCTTGACAAGTCAATTCACATCTATACACGGTGACTAATAGGGTTTATTAGAGCAGGGCACAGATGGATGTTTCAGTCAGTAGGAAAGACACAGTGCTGTTTAGTGTGGAAAGGCTCACAGCAGAACTGTATAGCAGTTAAAAAGTTAAATGTTCTTCTAGAAGCTGAGCGCAATACAAGTTGCATAAAATAAATGAAGAAATACATCCTAGGCATACCTCGACTGAAATGCAAATATTCAGATGTGAAACCTCTAGGAGGCACTTTGAAGGACTCTTTGGTCCTGGCTGGCGGAAGGAGACGGGGAAGCGCGTGGTCTGCTACGAAGGCTGATTCTCATACAGAATCAGGGCTTAAGGACCTGGACCAGTTTCTGGTGCTACCGGAGTTCTAGCTGGGGGTAAAGTGCCATGTCCAGGGGGAGCACAATAATGCTAGTCTGTAGTCTAGGCAAACTGGCAGGAAGAGACAGCAGGGGGTCCAAGGAAATTTAATAAGGCATTAACATGAGCGTGGGCCCCAGAGATGGTGAGTTTACTAGGAAATCTAGAAGGGCAGTTGCATCCAAAAGGCAGCTCCAGCCCCTGTCATATTAAGGGGCATCCCAGAAAGACTCCATTATCTTGGAGAGGACAAGCAAGTGCGACTCGGAGTCCCCAGGTTTGGAAGGAGGCTTGGAGAAGTATGCAAATTTTGAAAATAGGGAGACCGTGCCAGAACACAAAGCTGGACTCCAGATGGGGAACAAACTGTGACTGGCTAGTGGGGATACCATCACTCTCCAGATTATCAGGTGTCTCTTACATGCTCAGGCACCTTTTAAACAAAGTTTCTGTAGACACGCTTGCTGTTGGTGGAAGCGGGCTGTCCTCACAGCCAACTGAGTCCATCAGGACAGCTCACCTAGTAGTTCCTAGGTCACCGACTTGGCAATCGAAGCAGGGGTCATCTATTCTTACTCTACCAGTCACACTTTAATCTTTTCCATTGGTCCTTGGGATGCCTGGAGAGTCATTAGTTTGCATCTGTTTTCATTATTCTTCCAAGCAGTGAAATTGCTTTGCTCCATCAATAGCAGATTCTCTTTCAAAATCAGATCAATATATCTAATGGGTGTTCGGCACGGTACTTATGATAATGTATATTATTTATCACAGAATGCAGTGTGCATAGTCTTTTGTTGAAATGCTTATTAAGAGGTAACACTCTAGGTACACATATGGGTAGTACACATAGTAATCAGAAAATTAATCATTTATAAATTGAATATTAAATTGGACTTGAAATTAGAAGAATCATTTCTTCTCATCATGTATGCTCTTATTGTTCTAAATGATGATTTAAAATAGATCAGTGATATCAAAAATCAAGATGTATATATGCAGGGTGGGGCAAAGGAGGTTGAGTGTTTTCATATGGAAAATACTACTATAATTAATAATACAAGAATAAGCTGTTTTGTGTACTCCCAACTGTAAACCTTCTTTTGCCCCACCCTGTATATACTTCCATTGTATTATTTAATGATATGTAATAATTGTCAGCAGAAATATATACATTTATACATCGGAGAGCTCATGGAAATAAAAAGGGAAGTTAGGAGCCATATGGGAAAGGCTGGGGTAGTGACATTGTGCACCAAGTTTGTGCATGAGCTTCCTGGCTATCAAGTGAAAAGGGGGAAAATCTTTTTCCCTCACCCCCTGCCCCTCTCTGATGCAAGTAGGCAGGCAGACTTTTCCTGGCACTGAAATTAAGATTGTATAGCGTGGTGGTTAAAATTGTGAATTTTGGACTCAGTAGAAGTGGTTTTGAGTGGCTTTTTAAGCTCTCTCATTTATTAGGGTAGATTCCTGGGTTAATGATTTTAACTCTCTGAGTCTTGGTGTCTTTTTCTGAAAAATGGATACATTTAGCAATATCTATTTCTTAAACTGACTGAGAAGTTCAAATTAGAAAATGCATATAAAGTGTGGCAGTGATTGTATGCCACATAGTAACTACTTAATAACCATTAGTCAAAAGTCCACAATATATGGAGATCATCCAAATGAGAAAATTCTCCAGCAAGTGAGATATTTGTTGAAGGGACTATCAGAAAAGCCAAAGCATTTACTTAAGACTATGATAAAAGCATCAAAAGTGTAATTTTTTTCTTCCTTGAATTTTTGTAAAGGTAAAATAAATCCACAGTGGGTATCCTGATAATTAATAACTGTTGCTAGCTTTGCTTTGTAGTGTTGTTTCAATAGTGCATAGAAATAAGAACATTTGCTATTCCTGAGCTATTGCCAAAGTATCAGATACTGAGAATAACACTTGGGCTTCTATATTATGCAAGAGGGATAAACTGACAAATGGCTATAGTTAAGTAGTTAAAAAAAATTTAAATGTGTATCAGCTCCAAGGAAAAAGTTGTAGGCATGCTTAAAGTTTGAGAAGCTATGAGACTTCCTCTCCTTGCACTGGATGGAATGGAACCTTGAACAGTGTGGTCATTGTACACATGGCTGTAAATATTGTGTTGGGTTGTCTGATGTCAACTCAGTACCACCATTACCTCTTGAGGGTGGAGGGCAGTGTAACTAGCTGTCATCTTCTCAGTGACATTCTGAATGGATGGTGATATCTGTGGACACCTATGTGTACATTTGGAATAGCTGGGTGCACTTGGAATGGAATAAGAATAGCAAAATTCCCCTGAAGGTTAGGTGTTCATAATTGCCTCTTAAGAGCAGTGAGGAGAATTTTACATGGGTGAAAATTCTCCCTATTTCATCATAATTCCTTCTTGGTGAAACCAATCAGCCAAGAGTGCTGTTTAACACATGATTTATAAGATCAGAGGTAGACATAAGCCCACAGTTGGGCTAGCCACTGGTAGCATGAGTTGATATGAAAAAACAAGATGGGCCATCAGAAGCTCTCCTGAGAATTTAAGCTTGAAACTTGGAAAAACCTGCTAGTTCAATTCTGTCAGAATTGAGGTCAAAGTGTCAGGAGAAACCTAATCATTCATATATATTCATTTCCCAATAAACAAACATCCTCCATTTTTAAGGTAACCTCACTGGGTCTGTGTCACTTGTAACTAAAATAGCCCAACAGAAAACATATATGTGGATTCACTTTCCATTTATCTAGTTGATCAAGGGAGCATATTGGTTCCTTGACCTTGAACTATATTGACACATTTTTTAACCTAGAGGGATAAAAGAAAGCAATTGTCTTGGGTTAGTGGTATTATAAAGTAAAAAGTGTTTATTTATTCTTTCTCTCTGCACCTAAGGATATTCAAGATTAATTTGTTATCTCTTTAAACTCTTAGAAATTGCTCCATCCACTGACCCTTCCACTGTTTTTAATCTCCAAAGGTCTCAAGGCTCTGTCTTTTATGAAAATTCTTTTAGGTTGATATTTCTTAAGCTTTCCAGGGCACTCCTGATTTCAACCATTCTGTTCTGTTGTTTTCATACACTATCAATGTCCCAGAAATGCCAATATTTTGGCATTTAAACTACATCTCTCAGACAGCCTAATTCCCAGAAGTGGGAAAAGTCCTTAGTTAATCTTTGTGTCCTGATTTTTGGTTTGGAAAATAAGGTCACGATAACCTTATTCCACTATTTTTTCAGGTCTTAAAATTTGTGACTTGTTACTGCTTCTCCTTGAGTAAGTACATCCTATGCAGCCATCATCATTGAAGCACATGTTGTATGGAATAAGACCTGTATTAGAATTTAATATTTTCATGGTATCTTAGGATACTTAGGGATTCAGCATACCTGGCCTATGGAGTCTTCATTGAAGGAGAAGATAAACATGGACATCAGTCCTATGGATCCAGTCCAACCCTCCATCCCACCCCACTGAGCATTAGTTGGGAGGAAGAAGCTGAGTTAAGAGGGATATACCATTCTAAGGACATGCGAACATAATTCTACTTCTCTCGGAAGCATTTTGCATTTGCTTTCCACCGTCCTTGGATGGGACTCACTGTACCTATTGACACATCTTTTTCAGATTGAGTTTCTTCCTGCATCATGCTCCATGCTTTAGGAGAGCAATGTGGTGTCTGCTGGGTTCGTGGTCCTCCTGCATGTCTAGCTGGTTCAGAGAGGGTCATCGATATAGGTGCAAAATGCATGGGTGAGTGTGTTCTTTGAGGACTGGCTCTCCCAGGAGTGCTCTGGGTGGATATAGCTGTTATCAGGTGGTGCATGGTATACCCTTGGGTTTTATTGGTCTCTGCAGTTATTGAAGAGTTGCTGACAGATGATGCCTGATTAGTTTAAATAAAATTTATGATCACTGCCATCCTATTAACATAATGATTCTCTTTTTAGATTTTCTATGCCAATAATCAGTATAAATGTTTACTGGTAGGCTGAAGTTAACAATCTAAAAGAAAAGTAAGTAAATTAACTTAATTAGAATAATCATATCTGTAGCTGTATCAAAGAGAAGTTTGGCCCTTTTCTTGTGAATTAGTGTCCTGAATGCTGGTTAAGAAATAATTTTGTATATCTGAGTCCCACATTTCTTTCATTTTCCCTTGGCTTCTGGGATCTAGCCTTTAAGATGGCTTTTAAGATGGGAATGATAATAACTCCATTTCCACTGAGATGACTAACAGAATGATGAAATGATCAATTAAAAACTAATCATCCAGGGAGATCCAGCATAATAATGATGATGACAACGACTGCAAAATAATAACTATTTTATTGAGAGACAAGTGTCTGACACCATTAGAACTAATTTAGTCCTTGCACAACTTGTGCTACCGGTGAGGAAGAGGAGGCACAGAGTGGTTAATTAACTTGCCCAAGGTTACCTATAGAGCTAAGTGGGTGGAGGAGCAGAGATTAAGATGCTACAAAAATATGAGCGCATATTATAAATCAGAAGAATTAGTTGTGTTGCAGTTCCAGTGGAGGAATTAGAGGTCTGAAGATGAGTTTAAGTAAAAGTTATTTCAAAACCTCTGCTTGTTATTAAATGCAAGAGCTTATAAGTTGTTCAGCCTTCAAGATGGCCATCCATTTGATTATAGGATTTTCATGATTTGGTTTTGAAATTAGAGTATATTGAAAGGCTTAGTGGGCCTTGGTAGAGACAAGAGAAACATGTTCAGGCATCCAGGCAAGTGTCAAAGCCAGCCCGGCATGGATGCAGTGAGACCCAGGGATCAACGACCATCCCTGTGCACTGTGTTGTCTTCTCCTTGCTGCATTGGGAGTTTCTTCCCGGGCTCTGACACATTTCTAAAACACAAGTTGGAGCTGAGTTTGTCTAAAAGGTAGATTTGTTCACAAGGTCAAAGATCCTGGATAGTGAATTTATGTGAGAGTTGCAATTCCACCAGCAATTCCGCGTTGTTTTTACTTGCTCCTGCCTTAGCATTTTCAGACCAGGCCCTGGAACTTTAGTTATAAGGGATGGGAATGGGTGTTAGTTTCCAAAAAAACATTGCCTTTGTCAAGTAAACTTGGGGAAATTGGATCTAACAATAGCAAGTTAGTTTTATAACACCGTTCTCAGGGTTTTAAAATACTTTTTGAATGTCCATAGGGGCATAAAGTAGGTAGCAGTTCTCCAAGTTATTAATGACTTTTTGTTATTTTCGTTGTTCTTACAGAAGCTTATTAGATTGAGTGGCCCACAGAACAAACACATTTTTGTAAATGCTCTTCTATCTACTTTGTGGAAATGGATACACTGATGTATAGAAGCAATGTCTAAACACGTATGTAGGTATGAGAGGAAAGAGGACTCAAATGGCTCGTAAGGTAATATGTTCCAGTGGAAAGAGATGGAAGTCCAGAAATTTCAGAAATTTTATTTTAGTTCTGTCTCTAATTAGCTGTGCACAGAGACATGAATATTCTATATCTCAGTTTCTCTATTTAGTCAATAAAGAATGAAACAGGGTAATGGGGGGGTAGGAAAAGGGGAGAGTTAAGAAGGGGTAGAGAAGGGTACTTGATGATTCCAAAATGAAACATGGTATTAAGTAGCTAGCGGTCATCATTTTGTTCAATTCATTCATTTGCTAGTTCATCAATTCATGTATTCAATAATGATTTTTTATGTGCTCACTGTGTACTAAGGGTAGAGGGAGGAACAGAACAATTTTCCTGTCCTCTCGGACCTTTTAATACAGGCTTGAAGGAATAGACAGTGCATAAGAAAACAAGCTAATAAACAAGTGTCAACAAGCTGTGAAAAGTAGAAGCAATGAACTGGGGGAAGCGATGGAGGGTAATAGAATTCATTCCGGTTTCAGAGGATGTAAGAATGTACTCTCCAAAGAGCCAGAGGGGAGTGGCTTCCTTCCCTTGGCCCCTTTGATGTGTGGGCAGCTAGAAAGGGGTGATTGATTTCTCCCACTCCTACATGAACCTTCACGGGACTTCCATTATGGCTTTAAAACAATCCAGCATTTCACTGGTGAGTCCTAAAGTGAAAATGAGAAACCATGATTATCATATATTTCTGATAACTTCCTGCCTCCATGTGCCTTGAAATATTTCCAAATCCAGCAAATGTCCTGATAGTCCATTACTCTTCTTCTGTAGGTGGAGTAGAGAAGGCTCCCAGTGCTGGGAGCCAAGAAATCTGTGTCTCAGCTCTCCCTTTAAGGAGCTGAGCCACCTGGGCAATTCCCTCGGCCTTTCTTAGCTTTATTTTCCTCTCTTTCGAAAAATGAGTGAGTACGATATATTGTTCCCAATGCCTTCTAGCTCTTAAACATCCATTCCGAGTTCCTTAGGCCCTTAGTCTTGTTTCACTCTTGTCTTTGGCATTTTGGATCGAATCTTGATGTGGCCGTCTTACTGTCCTGAACCGTCACTTGTGATTTAGCTCATTCCAGTGAGTTTACAGACTTAGAGGAACTAGCAACTCTCAGGCTTCTATATCACACAAACAGAAACATTAAGAAGTCATCCCCCATGCCAGCCATTTGACACCCGTGAAAGGCTAATTTAATACTGAAAGGTTTAGGTAACTTCAGCACTGAAGGTGCCCATTTATTCATTGTCATCAGTCAGGAAGCCCAAGTTAATATCTAGACTAATTGAACACATGAATCAGAGAAAATGATTTGTTGCGAGTGTGTGCATGCTTAAAAAATGAGAAGAATGAAAAACATAAGAAATATGGAGGTGTAAGGATTTTATAAATGGAAATTTCTGCCTGGAAAATGAGTAAGGAATATATTGAGGAGCCCTGAAGATACCTTAGCCAAGCTTCTAATTTTTTTTTTCCCTGGCTGGGCTCTTTTTCTTTTCAGGTATCGTTCAGTATCATAAATAAAATTGTTTCTGCTGGAAAGGCTCTGAAGGCCCCGAGAGAGAGGAAAAGCTGCCAGGTATACCTTGTCAGAGTAAAAGGATGAAGTTCTGTCCCAGGAATTCTTTATTTTTAGACACTGGTGTGCAAGTGTGTGTATGCGCTCTTACGGGGCAAGCTGCTACCCAGCCCCGGTGGGGCATCTGAGGCCTTCAGCTCTTTTCCTCCTGGGTTATTGTTATTTTTTTTCTTGACTAGGAGAGGTGTGGCAGATGCGAAGATGCATCGCTCAGATCCTCATTCAATTGCCCCAGCTGTTGGCCGTGCTGTCTTTAATATCCTCCAGTTGTCAGCCCCCTCATCCAAGGTCAGCCCCCTTACCCAGGGGGGTCCATCCAGTGAGTGTTTGATGCAGGGCGTAGTGTCCTCGCTTTCTCACCTCAACTCGGGACAGCTCTGAAGGGCATCCTGGCTCCTGGTCACCCCGAGGGTTGGGAACGCATTGTACGGATGGCACTGCATCCTGACTCCTTCTGCCCAACCCCGACTTCCCTCTGCCCTTTTTCATAGGCGTTGATCCCATGGGCACACCTTAAGAAGCATCTGCAAGCTAACTTCCAACTTGGAACAGCTTCCTGCGGAACCTGACCTGTGGCAGAAAACAATAATATAGGGTCCAGTACAAATAACGCCCCCTTTTATCACAAAATCTTTTATTACAAAATCATAAGCATGTAATTCTGTAACATAACAATGTGACACTCAACCACACCATATGACATTTTAGGTGAAATGTTCAAATTAAAACTATAAATTATTACACCCATATTATCACCTACCAACCACACTCAAACAGGCCTTCCTTCTGGTAGACGCTGTATGTTTATGAATTGCAAATTGGTCATGTTATTTTCTTGCTTAAAGTGTCTCTGGGATAAAGTCCAAACTCCTTAGCAGGGTTTAAAGGTCCTTAAAGAACTGAGATCATCAGTCACCTTTGCAGCCCCATTTCCCATTGCTGCCCAACCTACACCTCGAACTCCAGTGTGTGGTCTTGAATGTCTCAAACACTCTGAGACTTTAAGTATTTTTTGACCCTTACTCTTACCTCGTGCCCTTGACAAATCTCTGTCTTTCCTTCAAGACACATCTTATGTCACCATTATGATCATTCACAGTCATCAAGCCCTTCTAATGTGCTAGGGGCGTGCAAAGTGCTTTTTGTGCATTTTTCGCTCATCTCCAGGCATTGAGAGAGTAGGTGCTGTCATCACAGACACAACATAGAGACACAGGCAGTTTAAAAACCGGTGAGATGTCTCAAAATTGGTAAACAGTGGAGCCCGTACTCGTATGGAGGTAGCCTGTGCCCTTATCCATTATACTAACCCAACCTGTGCACGTCTTCAGGGAAGGGACTTTCTTCTGATAGGCACCTAGTGGACTGTAAATGAATGTTTTTTGAGTGAATGTGTATTGAATGAATGAACAAATGTGGGAACCACACTGCACGCCCACCAGACCCCAGCCCCTGTCCTACACCCCATCATGCTGAGCAAGGGAGGAGGAGGCACCTCCTTTCCTTACAGGGGTGTCTCTTACTGTAGGTCAGTGACCAAGGATATGTTGCTGCTTCCCTGCCGGCCTTGGGCAGCTTCCCATCAGCTTGTTTGGCCAAGGCTTGGGCAGCGGCCACTTCATCCTCTGGTGCCTCCTATTCCGTCTGAGATTGGAGCCTGCCCAGACCCACCATTAAAGAGCGGCTTATCAGCACCTCTACTGAGTCCCCGAATGGAATTCTAGGATCAGGAGGCCTGGGTATACATGCTGCTTTGCCATATTCTGATTCTGTGCTTTGGAACCTCAGTTCATTAATTATGGAACAGATGCAGTCATAATTCACAGACTTTTTAGAGAAACACATGAAAGGGTATAGGCATCAGAGGCTTAAACACCAATAAGTATTATTTATTGTTATAATGGTTTGCTGTGGTTGCCTTTCAGTTCCTTCCAGGGTTGTCCCAGTCAAACCCCTGTACCCCACTCCCTCCT
Organism: Mormoops blainvillei; assembly: GCA_004026545.1. Lineage (NCBI taxonomy): Eukaryota > Metazoa > Chordata > Mammalia > Chiroptera > Mormoopidae > Mormoops > Mormoops blainvillei. The sequence continues at coordinate 65,739 of PVJD01006231.1, forward strand.
CTTCACTCTTTCTTCCCATTTCCAAGCCCCTTCTCATCTCGTTCCAGTTTCTTTTTTCACCAACTACCAAAGTGATTCATTCCCCAAACATATAATCCCTCTGGTAAGAATCAAGTAATGATCTAATGTTTACTCTGAATAGCGAGTAGCTGGAAAATATCAGAATTTGAAAGTACCAACAAGACGGAGAAGTTAAACCTCTGAGAAGTGGAATGAGTTGGTCAAGGTCACAGAGTGACCCGAGGGTCCAAAAGTCAGTTTCATGGCCTCCCGGTCCCGACTCTTCTCTCTTCTTGACTTTAATTTTCGGACGTGCTCTTGGATGGAGGAGCTTCCATGCTGCTTCCTCAAGTGGCTTTTTTCCTGATTCTGCTGGTGGCTTAGGTGACGCTTCACATGTTCCCATGGCACCCTAACTCTCCCCTTCCCCTTCATAACGCACATGTAATTGTAAGAAACTGTTGGATGGCTATTTTCCCTAAGAGACTTTAAGCCCCATGAGTGCAGGGACTGGCTCTGTCCTGTTCACTCTTTATCCCATGTGCCTAATATGATGCTTGGCATGTAGAAAGTGGTCAGTAATATGTAGCAATATGGCACGACCAGTCAAAACCTGAGTGGCCAGCTGAGGAGTGTATACTGCATTGTAAATCTTCCTGCTTCTTCGCCAGCAGAACCCATCAGGAAGGCCCAGGCATGGGGCTGAGTGTTTATTTCCTCATTTCCCTTCAGGCACGAAGGTCTAATTTTCCCAGGTGCACTCCCAACGGGATCCCTGAACTATTTCCTGTGTAACTCTTCTGGTCTATTATGATTATCAGAGTCAGCAAGTGAAGGAATAGGGCTTGGCCATCGGATGGCTTTGCAGTCCCTGTCAATCTTGAGATTCTATGATTCTTGTCACTCATTCATTGTTCGTCAATAATTCAACAAGTATTTGAGAATCTGCCGTGTTTCGGGCACTATCTAGACACTGGGGATACATTAGTGAAGAAAACAGATATAAATCCCTGCTGCATGGAAATGACATTCTGATGGGGGAAAATGGACAATACGCACTCACATGAATCAGATGAGGGCATGTGCTGCGGGAGTACGTAAGGTGGTACAGGAGAATGGGGGGGCGCTGGGAGAATGAGGTGTTTTAATTTTGTAACATTAGGAGTCTACAAGTCTTTTAGATGGAAAATCTCAAGTGAGTGACCCAGATTCTGCCTTAGGCACATTACAGACCAAGGAAGGATGAAAACCCTATTTATCACACTTCCCCTGCACCCCCTGCGTGACCTTTCCTGGCCCCTTGAAAGGCGTTCACTTCTTTTTGGGATGGCCTGGCCTTACTGGGGCTGAGACTTCAGAGCTGCAGAGATAACTGAGCCATTAATTTCACCTCTGTAGGCTAATCTGGTGTCAAGGTGATTTATACTTCTCACTAACAGATAAAAGTTCCGGAGTCCCAGGGAGTTCAGTCACCTTAATGCCATTAAAGCTATAAATACCCTTTGAAGACATAGATGGTTGGTATTGAAATATCAGCCAAATGGACTATAAAGGCTATGGAAATTTACCACTTCCCTTGAGAAGCGACTCTGTTCATGGCCCGTGGAGCCTTCCGAGGCTGCTCCTCCCATTCGAACTGTATGTCATCTCCCAGGATCCTCCACAGTGCCCTCCTTGGTCACCTGGAAGGGAGGACAGCCGCTACCAAAACAATCACGTTTAGAAGGAGGAGGAGGACTTTGCTTAGGGTACCTTCACCCATTTCCATTATTTGCTCCTAAGTTCATTTTCTTCTATGAAAAAATCCACTAATGTAGTGTCAAGATCCAATTCTTTTAGCCCTTTCCTTAGTTGTGTTAATTCTGCATGGTATTAAGATCAATCTCTTCTAATAACTTCTACGGGTATTATGACAGGCTATGGGTTTTTGTTCTAGGAAAGCTCACAAAAGCAGCTACACTGGCTGGCATAACACAGCACCCCAGCTCCTGGGCGTGTTATTTATTTATATGTCTTACGCTACACTTTGAGGATTCATGAATCTGAGATGATGGAAAACAGTGTAGGAATATATACCTTTCAAAGGTAGTGCTGCATCTCTCTCATTTTTCAATCTCCAGTGTCCATACCTGGGTTCAGGGTTTGAAATGAATCACTTAAAAATAATACACACATGTGGAAATGCAGTGGAACCTATGCTCTGCCCACATGGAGGGTAAGGCATGCCTGGCAATCTGGGGCCTGGGGTGGGCGGGGCCTGGGTAAGGGACCATGAGGGCAGCTGATGGGGTTGTGTTTGTATGAGGAGCACCCGGGGTGAGAACTCATCTTAAGGGGAGAAGTACTGGTGCGTGATGAACTTGACCCATTGATATGGCCTTGGTCATGGTGGGGGCGTGTGATTATGAGTAAAATGCGGTGCTGATCCCTCAGATGTGTGCCCAGCGCAGTCGCCGGACTTGTAGCTGAGCTGGAGGGCGAGAGGAAAACCTGTGAGCCACCTCGCAAATACTCTTTCCAATTTATGTCACACTCAGCCGGAGGTTCCTGGCAGGGCTGATGATCCCTCTCCGCTGAGCCACAAACCGCTTCTCAGTGTCGGTTGTTTCAGAGTGTGGGTAATAATGTCAGCTGGGAGGCCGCAGCGCCCGAGAGGGGACAGAAACGGCAGTGGGGTGGCAGTGTGCCCAGAAAAAGTTACATGGTACTGACTGGATTTGCATGGGGACATAAAAATGGGCCCCCGGAAATGCTCATGGGGTCTGGAGGGGCCTTTGTCAGAGGCTGAGGTTCTGCATAATCAGATGGAAACAAGGCAGATAATTATTACTGTTAGTGTCGTGTCACTTAGACCCACAGGCTATGAAAGTGTGTGTGTGTGTGTGTGTGTATTACTCCTATTCAAGGATACTCACTCAGAACTGCAGTGGTCCCTGAAGATCTATCTCAGCTTTGCTGATGCTCATTTGAAATATGGCTGGGCTGCAGGTCTGGGTGAGTTTCCAGTTGGTTTCTCAGGAGGAAGATAGCTGAGGACACTTGTTAGTCCAAAGGTTTGAATGCCCTAGAAGATAATTAAGGATCTCCAGGCGAGCACAGAGAAGAGTAATCGAGAGAAGCCAAATGAAAAATAAAGGGAGAAGAAAGGAAAATGAAGGACCATAACTCATAAGAGGTTGGCTCATCCTTGTTTAGGTGATAGGAGGGCTGGTTGGATAACTAGAAAGGATGGAATGCGTTGCAGCCAAAGCAAATATCACTTGAACATTTGCCAGGATTTGTTAAACTGAGTGATTTGTTAAACTGGGGGCCCAGAAAGCGAATCGTCGACCATGTTCTCCCGCTGGGAACCAGAGATGAGGCTCAGGGCCTGCTTCGGAAAGCGCCTTTCTAGTCTCTGCTGCTCCTACGCGTGACAGAGTTAGAACGAGGCTGCGCTTGGGAAGGCAGAAACGACACCCTAATGATGAGATGTGTCCCGCTGGGCCAGTGCCCCCTGAGATGTGAGAAGTTAAAGCGCTGAAGTGAAACAGAGCCGGGAGATGCTGTTCTTTGGCCAGGCAAGCCAACTGGGAACCGTCCACGGGGGCCTCTGTGTGACATGCTCAACTTCCCTTCTGCCCGTCAAAACGACCGGTAGCTCAGGGGAGCCCAGGTTTCTCTTGCCCGTACCTTTATCCTGTGAAGGCAGGCAGAAAGGAAATGCAGTTTGTTAGAAACCCAAAATGGCTTCTAGGTGGCTGACAGGTCTACACTAGGGCATTTCCTCACACAGTCCAAGCTGGCCCTGTGTTAGATGATACATATGAATCTAAGGAAACCACACGATGACTCCTCATTGTTAAAATGGTGGTTGTGTACTGCTTCCGCACTGCCTGGACTACAGTGGATACGGGTGCTTCACTGCTAATTTGCCTTTGGGGTTAAGGCATGGGCATCGTCACCAACCTGGTTTGCCTGAGACTGAGAGGTTTCCCAGGGTGTGGGACTTTCAGTGCTGAAGACAGGCCAGTCCCTGGAAAATCAGGCGTATTGATCACGCTCGTGGGGAAGAGCCTTGTGTGCTAAACCTTTTACCTGACTTGTTTCATGCATCTCTTCTATCCCCTCTGAGGCCCTGAGGCCAACTCTATTACATTTATTTTCATCTTTTTGTTTTTTAAATGTTTTTTAAAATTTTAATTTATCGATTTTTTCGAGAGAAGATTGGGGGGGGAGAGAGAGAGAGAGAGAGAGAGAGAAGGAGAGAGAAAGTGCACTGCATTGATCTGCCGTTCCACTTATTTATGCATTCATCGGTTGATTTTTGTACGTGCCCTGACTGGGGATCTAACCCCTAACCTTGGCATATCAGGGCAACACTCTAACGAACTGAGCTACCCAGCCAGGGCCTACATTTGCTTCCATTTTTATGGAGAGTAGCCAGGCAAGAAGAGATGAGCAAACTTGCCCCCAAAATGTCAAAGTCAGTTATCTTTGGGTAATGAGATTTAAAGTGAACTTAACTGTTTTTCTCTGTACTATATATTGTTTGAATTTATTAAATGAGCATGCATTATGTAATAATAATAAACGCCCAATAAGTTGGTTTTCCCAGTGGGGATGTAATTTACCAAAGTCCTGTGTTTAATGAGTTGAGTCTGGAACCCTGCTCTGATAAATTCCCCAAACCATGCTGTTTATGACCACGTAGGCAGGACTGGTTAGAGAAGCAACTCCCTTACTATAAGGTCCTTCCGGTTCTTCGGGAAGTTTCCATCCTCACCCCTGACTGACTTAGAACCACTCTATGCTGCATTCTCAATAATGACGACAATTATAATGACTTCATTTTAATGGCTTCTCAACTGGTTATTCTTGTTTGTGGTGAGCAAATTTCTTTTCAGCTGCAAGATGCCAGATATGAAAATTTTATTCTTAGCATATTTAATTAGCACCCTGGGGCAAATGCTGATAAAGTTCTTCTGTTTCTCATGAATATGGGAGAGTATATGGAACCCAGCGGAGGGCTCCTAAATTTCTCTCTTTCATCACCTGCACTGTCCACTCCCTGCTGCCTGGAGCATCTGTCTGGTTCCAGTTGCCGCCTTGGAGAGAAAGTGCAATAAGGAGGTTTGGCCAACTGACCCCTCTGATCGGGGAGGGATGGAGGAGGCTTTGAGTCCTGCTGGGCTGGAAATCTCAAAATTACTTAGAAAACATTCCAGGTCTGCCTTGAATGTTCCAAATTAATGAGACTCATGCTCATTCTGAAGCAAATTCCCTTGTTTGCCGTTTCCCCTTATTAAGCCTGAAACATTGAAGAGGCTTGGAAATGTCCTTGCAATGCCTCTTCCACTGTCTGGTGCTCATTCCTGGCTTGTTGGGAGGCACCTGGGTGTAGTGATCGAGGCTCTGGAATCAGGCTGCTTGCATTTGAATGACAGCTCTGCCTTCCCCTGCTCCCCAAGAAGTTGGTTCATTCAGTTCACCCCCCCAATCTAATCTTGTTATGAAGATGAAATAACATAATGTATATATAATGCCTGTTGCAGTGTAACTGCTCAATACCTCCATCCATCAGGATTTAACCAGGGCAGGCAGAGATCATGGGCAGGTTTGACCACATGGGCATGGGCCAAAGATGTTATTTATGGGTGCCAGGAAGGGAGATCACAAGAAATCAAAACTTCATGGGTGTGGTCTGAAGCTGTCGCCTACAGGTGCAGTTTCTTCTTTTTCTAGGGATATCTTCAGTTCTTTTAAATCCTCCCAACTAATATTGCTGAGCTTACTCAGAATAATCTCCCTTACTTAAAGTCAACCAGTTAGAGACTTTCACTACACCCGCGAAACCTCTCAGCAGCACCTATGTTAATGTTTGATTGAAGAACTGAGGACTGTGGCCTAGTCAAGGTGACATATGAAAAGCCACCACCAATTGTTAGCTTTTACAATCTGTATTAGTTTCCTGTGGTTGCTGTGACAAATTACAATGAACATGGTGGCTGAAAACAATGGAGATTTTTTGTTTCTCCGTTCTGGAGGTCAGAAATCTGAAACGGGCATCACTAGGCTGTAACCAAGGTCTCCGGAGAACCATGCTCCCCCCAGAGGCTCTGAGGGAGACTCTCTTCTGGCTTTTGGTGACCACCATCATGCCTTGGTTTGCGGCCACATCACTCCAGCATCAGCTTTTGTGATCACAGTTGCTTCCTCCATCTGAGTGTGCATCACATCTTCCTCTGTTTCTGTTTTATAAGAACACTGGGGTGACATTTAGGGCCCACCCAAATAATACAGGATAATCTCCCCATCTTAAGACCCCTAACTCAATAACATCTGCAAGGTCTGTTTTCCATGTAAGGGAACATCTGTAGGTTCTAAGGATTAGGACCTAAGATCTTTAGAGACAATTATTCAGTCTACTACACTATCTCTTCATGTATTTTTAGAGGCTTGCTTTGTGCCAGGGCTTGCCAAATTGTGGGGAATACTAAAATGGAATAGTTGCAGTCTGTATGAGAGAAACAGAACCTACCATAGAGTATATCTATATAATATAGTGGAATTGGCTGCTGTGATTATGGAAGCTGTCCAGCAATGTGTCCCCTGCCAGTAGGAGACCCAGGAAACCCAGGGTTGCTGTTCCATTCCAAGTCTGAGGACCCGAGGACCAGAGGAACTGATTGTAGGAGCCCTGGTCTAAATGCGAGGGCAGGAGAATATTCCAGCTCATTCTCAGTCCTCAGGTTAGTCAGGCAGAGAGAATGAATTCTCCCTCCATGTCATTGTTCCATTCATACCCTCAGTGGATTGGATAACACCCACCCATACTTGGAGGCCAACCTGCTTTACTGAGTCCACTTATTTAAATGCTAATCTCATTTGGGTACACCCTCTTAGACATACCCAGAAATAATGTTTAGACAAATACCTCTGGGTACACCATGACCCAGTAAAGTTGACACATACTCCTAACCATTGCATCGTTCCTGCCTTAAAGGAACTGACTGGTAATACATGGGGAGTCTGCAGGCACATGAGTAGTCATAATACAAAGAAGAGTGTCCAAATGCCTCAGAATGGTTATCTGTAATGTGCTTTGGGATTTTAGAGGAGGGACCAGATCACTCTCGATTGTGGAAATCTGGAAAGGCTTCCTGGAGGAGGGAGTTTTGAATGGGACCTTAAAGGATGAGATTGTCAGAGCAGTCAATCTCAAATGGAAGCAGGCATCGGAGTCCCCTGGGAAACTTGTTAAAACATAGAGTGGCAGGGCCCCACCTCCAGAGTGTCGTTTCTGGAACAGGGTCTGAGGATTCGCACTTTTAGCAAGTCCCCAGGTGATGCTAATGTGGGGACCAAGCTCGGAGAACCACTGGTCTAGACACATGAAGATGATGGTGGAGACAGAGCACTTTGTGTCACAATTCCGATGTCTTTTTCTGAGAGATAGTCTTCCTTTACGATCTAAGAATCTCTGTCATTTTTACCTGTTTTGCATGTTTTTCTTCATATTACTTATCTCTCTCTTACAGGGGTGGCTATCTACCAGAGTGTAAGTGCCATGAGGGTAGAAACTCTGTCCCTTCTGTTCACAGCACTTAGAACAGTGCTTAGCACATAGTAGGTGCTCCATAAGTAAATATTTATGCAGTGAAAGAATGAATGATCTCTCAGGTTCTATGTAGTGGGAAGTTCTTCAACTCTTCTTTGTTCCTACAACACTAAACTAGTTACTTCATCCTGAGAACAATTATTTAAATAGAATTAAATCAGTCAAGTTGGCTAGTGAGAGAAATTTTTCATTTTTACAAGACGTTCTGGTTGACACTGTCTATGCAGAACTGAACCCAATCTGGAGGTTTCTTAAATAGTGGGAAAATGCCCATAAACTAATTAAGGTGGTTTAAATTCATTTAATTCTTAATATTTCCATTTTTAATAAATATTTAATACATTGCTCTTCTGGGAGGCAAAGAGCCAGGAAATTTCAGCAGTAACATGTGCATAAAATTTCTTTTTCCCCTGCAGCTGCACATTTTTGAAAGATATCTCAACAGGTTATGACAGGTAGAACAGGAAAATATTATTTTAATTTCCCTGGGTCAGTTATTAGAATTACTGAAATGTATACATACTTAAACTGCACTTTATTAGTGGGATCCATTATGTGGAGGAAGGGAGGCGAGGGAGAGCTAGGTTGGTTGAACATAATGAAGTTTGTGTCCCAAATGCCCGAGCATGTCAAACGCAGGGGACACATCTGTCCTTGGCGACTGGAGGCGGTGTGAAGAGGAGGAATTGAACCTGTGTCCCAGTGTGGCCTGCTGCTTTACAGCAGGTGGTAAGAGCTAAAGAAAATGTCAAGCAAAGTACATCTCATGGGCTCTCTCCCTAAAACTTCCCTACGGGATCAGATATTACAGAATAAATAGTAATGGAAACTTTGAGCATGTGGAAGAACATTGTAAAAAACTAGAAATTCATTTTACGGTCTGATTACACTACGGGGCTCTACCTTACTTCCGGTCCCTCTACGCAGGACTAGAGAGGCAGGAGTGGGGTCGGACCAGGAGGAAACATGACCTCAGTGGAACGGTGCGGTAGGTCATCGACGTGTCCTGGTTTGCCTGGGACTTTCCCAGTTTTAGCACCGAGTCTTGAATCCTGTGCAGCCCCTCCGTTCTAGGCAAACCCAGATGACTGGTCACCCCAGGAACGGGTTGGCTCGCTTATTAGGTGATGACACCGATTACTAGAGTCAGGAAATAGGCCGAATGGCCACCTTCCTGCATTGGTGAAGAAGTGATTCCTGCAAAGGGTGGGTCAGTCTCTAGTGGGCTCTTTTAGAGGCCAGCTGTCTGCAGCCCTCTCATTCTATAAACAAATAAAACTAGCCTAAGGGAGCTAAATGACTGAATGTGTTTTATAAAATAGTATTACCTGTATGATTTCCTATTTTAACTTAAAAACAAGGATGGACAAACTTAGGACTTCTTAACAGTTGACCACCTTTGTTTTTTAAGATCATCACTATTTGATGAATAAGTCACTCATCTGCCAAAGGTGTATAGTTAATTGTTTTTTAAATCTCTTCACTTTATAGAAAGATTTTTTTCCTTTTTTTGGTAAGAGGATTATTTTGTGTGTATGTATGTGTATGTGTGTGTGAGAGAAGAGAGAAGAATACATGTGATAATATAGTATTTTCTTTCAAAATTCATCATTTATTAGGTCTACTATTGATAATTCTCTTTTGAAGCAAATGCTAAACACCTTTTGTTCTGAAGAACAATTAAACTGTCACTCGTTTGTCCATTCTTCCTGGGGCTTATGGGTGATGATAGCCAAAGGGCGACAGAAGTGGGAGGCTGGAGTTAGGTCAGCGGGAGGCAGCACAGCCTGGATGGAGTGTGAGATTTACTTATTCTCCCTACCATCCTAGCTAATGGCGAATGAGCAACTGGATTTTTAAATTAGAACTTGCATCTGCTCCAAAAAGAATGAAACAGTTCCCTGGACAGTCATTGTATGTGAAGGGATTATAAACTACCTACTCAATATTAATTCTTTTATACTTCGCTTACAGATTCCTGGCTTTGTTTAAGGCAGCAATGAGAGTAGTTTAGAAGACTCCATTTCACAGTCCCTCTTGCAGGGTAGGTGGCCATGTAGTAAGGTTTTGACCAATGTGGTACAGGCAGAAGAGCCTTTTGCATCTCCTCTTACTCCTTCTTCCCACTGAAAAGAGGTTATAATGTCTGGAGATGCAGCAGCCGTACTGTGACCATGAGGCAACACTTGTGATGTAAAGGCCAAGGAAATATCACATCAGTCCTGGCACTGTTAAGCGGTTAACACCTATTAGATGACTTAGTTAAGCTTGTTAGTATTTCCAGTGGGAGGTTTTCTGCTTCTTGCAAGTAATTGCTTCCCAGCTGACTCAGGTTAGCAGGGTATAGCAGAGAGAATGCTATATAGTAGGAAGCCAGAAAGCTATGTTCTAACCTTTTTTTCTATTTTCCCCTTAGAAACTTATTTTAAGATATTCCCTTTAAATCAAGTCCCCAGGTGCTACCTCTTGTTATGAGGCACACAGTAGGATCTCTATAAATATGCTTAACTTTGCAAAATAATGTAAAGGGTACCTTACTATCCTAATACAGATGGATGAGCCAGATGATCTTTGAGGTCCCTTTTAGATTTAAGAGGTTAATTCAATTCCAAGTTATTTCTGGAAGAGAATTGGCTATTTCAAAGAAAATTGGTGGTGTGTGTGTGTGTGTGATGTTTAGAATTAAAAGATAAAATAAGGTTTCCCATGGACAAGGACAACGGGGTGGAAGATTGAATATGGGAGAGGGGGGCTTGGGCAGGGCAGGGGAGAGTAATGAGGGAAAAGGAGGGACAACTGCAATTGAACAACAATAAAAAAATTTTAAAAATAAAGATGCATATGAAAGCCTATGACAAAATATCAATAATGATTTCTTTTTGGTTAAACTAGAGCTGGTTTTCTTGCTGCCCCTTACTGTATTTTTCTTGCCCAGATGCCCGTCTTCTCTGTCTGGATCCAGCTCTGTCAGTTCTTATGTACTGTGCTCCTCTACCCAAGACCTGTGTTAAAATTGATTACTGTTGATGAATTGCCTTGAGCTTCCTGGAGATCTAGTATTATTGCAAGCTCAGAAAGGAGGGGTCATGGTGTGTGACAAAGACAGAGAAATCTATAACACGATCTGTTCAGTTTTGTCATCCCTTAATCTACACTTGTGATGGTCCCCAGTCCCTTGATGTGCGTGCCCTGTGGCACCGAGGAGCTGAAATGCAATGAACTTGAATGGCTGTGTTCTGGGTCTGTGTGATGTCATGGCCATTGCCTAGACACAGAAGCAGGCAGGGCTTTGCGACTTCTTAGAGATCATAAACCCGTCCATACCAGGGACAACCTGAGGTCTTCCAGGACTCCAGGCCTCCGTTCAGTATAATTAACTCTCAAGAGGGACAGCCTCTTCCTCAATATTGATGGGCCATTGAGGCCTGCAAGCTGCCACTCAGGACAGTTATCAATGAGTAGCCAATAACTGAGTGAAACTTTGAAGACTGTTTGTCATTATACTTGTTTTGCAAGAGAAGTAAAAGCATGTTCATTGTCATAGTTCCTCAGGCTGAGGAACAAAATGCCAGGGATGATTTCAATCCCTAACCCCGAGCAAGCCTGCTTATAAGCTATGCTCCTTCTTCCTCCTCCATCACCACTGCCTCCCCCTCCACTTTCTCTCATGCTCACTTAATATTTATTACGAAGCAGTTGGCTATCTTCCACCCCCGCCATGTGCTCGCTACAAAAGCTTGTTTACTTCTGCTTCTTCAGAGTTCCAGGAGGAGCTGCTCTTGCCATCAGTATCTGAACGTAAGGGCACAGGGTTGGCTAGGGTAGTTACTTTAGATGCATTGTTGTACCTCTAGTTAGAGCCATTAGAAGATATATTTGAATTCAGGTCATTGGAGCCCCTTCTTATTTTTTCTCCAATCATGCATCTTTGTTTAAATGAGTTAAGTATCTCGTCCAGTGTGCATATTTTAAAACTAAGCCATTATGAGTTATGATCAGAGTGGTAGTGCACCAAGCTTTATCCGGCTTTTCTTTATTTTTAATGCTTTCTTTGTATTTTACGTCATTTTATTAAGCATATTTTAAGAATGTTGGACCTCAACCTCTGAAAATCAAGTATGTTATATCATCCAGGAAAGCAATGTTGACTGGAAGTTAAAAGCAGAAACTTAAAAAATTATATATGCCCGACTTGAGTGTCGGGTTCTGTCTCTTTGTAGTTGTCTGATTTAGGATAAGGCATACAACCTGTCTGGGCCATAATTTTAAAATAATAAAAATAGTTCCTATGTGCTGGAATAGTTGCTAAGGGTTAGTTAAAAATGAGATAATGGGGGAATGGCATTAATACAGGCCTTAACATAGAGTAATAACTTAATAAATAGGAAGGGGTACCCCCAAAATTATCTGGAATTTTCTGGAATTGTCTTCTGGAGGGCAGGCCCCTTGTCGTACAGGCTTCCCCTGCTAGGTGAGTGTTCTAGGAACCTGTCTGTATCACTGTGCCAGCTGGTATTGCTGTGAGAGGCTGCGTTTGGTTCAGTGAATTTCTTTTGAAGACTCTTTCAACACATTTGCCTGTTTCATGATGGGTGATTTATGAGCATACCTGCCCACACCACTGAGAGCTCAGCAGTTTTTGGCCAAAAACAGCATGACCCCCATGCCTCCCTCTCCTTATTTACCTGATCTTGCCTGGAGTGACTATTTTTTGTTTCCCCCGATGAAAAAAGCCCTCAGAGGGAAGTATTTTGCTGATGTGGAAGAGGCGAAGCAAAAATTGGCAGTAGCACTAAAAGGCATAAAAACTGATGAGTTCAAAAACTGTTTTGAGCAGTGGAAAAAATGTCTTGATAGGCACAGGGGTGTCCAACCTTTTGGCATCTCTGGGCCATGCTGGAAGAAAAAGAGTTGTCTTGGGCCACACATTAAATACATTGTGACATGTAATCACAAAAAAATTTCATAACGTTTTAAGTAAATGTACGCTTTTGTCTTGGGCCACATCCATAGCCATCCTGGGCTGCATGCGACCCCGTGGGCCACAGGTTGGACACCCCTGGACCACAGGTTGGACACCCCTGGACTGTATTGCATCAGATGGAGAGTACTTTGAAGGCGACTGAAGTTGAAAAAGTAAGAATAAATACACAATGGTTTATAAATAAATTCTGTTTTTTGGACCCCACGTAATGGGTATGTGTATGAATCGAGGAATAAGGTGGAGTCTGAGTTAAATACTCATACACCCACATAGCCTCATTAGCATTGTACACTGATATATATATATATATATATATATATATATATATATTTTTTTTTTTTGGTATATCTGTAAGTATTTTTTTTAATTAAAGTATAATTGACATGCAACATTATTTAGTTTCAGGTGTTCAACATGATTTAAATATTTGTATATATTACGAAATGATCATCACGATAAGTTGAATTAACAAAAGCATGCTTATATATATATTTATATACATGCAAATATGTGTATAGAAACATTATTTCTAATTGACTCTGCTTGCACATTTCCATGTGATATAAATTTTCACTTTACTTTAAATTGTTCCACCTAAGCATTTTTATTTTCTGTAGTCCATCATTCACAGCAAACTAGTTTCATTTTTTTCAAAGCATAAATATACCACATGCCAAAACCTTTATTAATTCTATAGCCTCTACAAAGTAAGCCCTAACTTCACAGCATGGCATGTTTCCAGTTTGGCCCCAATTCAGAATTCTAACCTGATCCGCTTTCATTTAGTTTTTCCCCACTAATTTTATGCCATGAGTTAGCCTCATTTAGTTCTCAAACACATCTTACTCTTCCCTGTGTTTCAGCCTTTGCATGAACTGTCTCCTCCATCTGAAATACCCTTTGCCTCTTATGGGAATTGGAAAACCCTAATCCTGCTTGAGATCCAGCTAAAATCTTGCTCCCATTTCCATAATGCTCATCCCCAGGGGTTCTCATTCTGTGCCTTTATTATAGCTCCTCTTTCACTGAATTGTAATTATTTGTTCCTGGAGTTTCCCCTCCAGTAGATTTAACTCTTGTGTATCTGCAGTGCCTCATACAGGGGCAGAAACAGAGTGGAGGATTGCAGGACATATTTTTGCTGAATATTGAAATGAGTGTGTATAAGCATAAAACATAATGTTCACACTAAAACCAAATTAAGCAGCTAATAATGTATTCATTCAGTCTTTAACAGATAATAAATATATATAATTCAGTTTTACCTTATTATTAAATAAATGCTTTAGCATTTACCTTAAAGTGTGTCTTGTAGACTTGAGCAGTGCTATCAATTGAACCTTATGCAGTGATGGAACGTTCATGCTTTCCAATACCAGAGCCATTAGTCACGTCTGTCTGTCAAACACTGGAAGAAGCTGGTGGCTAGAGTGATCAAGAGAGTGAATTTTAGAGTCAAGCGTGTAAGCCAGCCGGATCCGCAGCAATGCAGGAGCGCCCTGGTGCTGGGAGAAGCGACCCGGAGGGACCGCGAGGCTCAGGGCGACGCTGGCTCCCGGGACCCGTGACAGCGTGAGAGGTGTTGGAAAAGCTGCACTGACTGTGCAGTTTGTTCAACGAATTTTTATTGAAAAATATGATCCTACGGCAGCAGATTGTTATGGAAAGTGAGCTGAAGTAGACGCACAGTGGCGTGTACTTGAAATCTTGGACACTGCAGGAATGGAACAATGAGGGATTTGCACATGAAAAATGGACAGGGCTTTGCGTTAGTTTATTCCATCACAGCACATCCCACATTTAATGATTTACGAGATCTGAGACGACCGATTCTTTGAGTTAAAGACACTGATGGTGTTCCAATGATTCTGATTGGTAATAAGCATTACTTGGAAGACGAAAGAGTTGTAGGAAAGGAACAAGGTCAAAATCTAGTAAGACAATGGAGCAGCTGTGCGTTCTTAGAATCCTCTGCAATATCAAAAATAAATGTTAATGAGATCTTGTAGGACCTAGTGTGGCAACTTAACAGAAAAACTCTAGTGCCTGGGAAGGCCTGCCGGCAAGTCATCATGTCAGCTGCTTTAATATGCTAAAAGCATGGATGCTCTGAGCCAGGTCTGAAGACCTGTTGCCCAATTCAACAGTGCCGGCGTTCCAACTCTGTTAAAACTACAGACATCGTAAATGGGCTTTCTCGGTGGTACCCTTTCAGAGGCGTGTGAAAGCTGCTACATCAGTTTTCACATTCTAATCACGTTCTAGGATCACAAGAGAGATTTTTACTTATGCAATAGTCCTAGAGTACGCAGCTGGTAAAAACAGAGGGCTACAATCTAGACAGGTTTAGTATTTTTGCCTGCTAATGATCATTTCACATGCGCAATGTTTGACTGATATGTTAAATGGTGGATGAATGTGGGAAGTAATTTTAATCATGTGTAATTGGTCATAAGACCTAAGTTGCAGTAATAATTGCTGTTTTATTTGACAATGCTTTATTGTTTTGTATACATTAACATTCAGGTGTAAAGATTGGGTGTCTATACAACAGGGAGCTACAGTATTTAAACTGACCAATATAATGTTATAACTACTTAGAGGTGGCTAAATGTAAGCTGAAAGTCTTAATTAAAGTAGTGCAATTTTGTATAATTTAGCATTGGTAGTTCAAGATATTTGGATTACCATACAAGGGCTTGCATTATTTAAAAAAAAGAAATTATATTTTTAATCTTACTTATTTTTAATTAATTTGAACTTAAATTCAAATAACCATATGTGGCTAGTCCCTGCCATATTGGACAATGAAAGTCTATAGCACTTAGTCGAAAGTCCTCAGACTTCAAGGTGTTTTAATATTTTTAGGAGGCCTAGATTCAGGAAGTAAATTGATATCATCAACCTGAGGTACCTGAAACACAAAAGAAAATCTGCCTGAGTTTACCAATTCATCATTTTTATTTATATAAAATATTAACCCACTATTAAGAACTAATCTATTATGCTTAGCTTCATTAACTATTACATAATAGGAACGAAATCAGGGAAGCAATATTTGTGTTCATTTAAATAGATTATATCTTTTTCTTTTTCTCCCTCAGGATTGGTTAGAAAATATTTGGCTTCTAAGCTCATGCTAATAGGTAATTTCCTTTAGTTCTATAGAGAGCAGCCACACATAAGTAAATTCCGGTGCTGTCCAATAGCATAGAATCCCAAGGGGCAATTCAATAAAGCACAGACTCAGTGTGTAATCTTTTATTCCATCGGGGCATCATTGGAGCCTGTGAAGCAATAATTTCCTATATTGCACCCTAGTGGCCTAAGTGTTAATTCTGCTTCCAGAGATTTCTAGTTTCAAGTGAAGGAAGTAGGTTTTACACTACGAAATCTGGCTCTACAAATTTTATTTCCTTTAAACCTCTAGATTAAGATATCATAGCTTTCCAAATGAAACTGCAAATTAATAGATGAACCAACGGACTGAGTTGCATACTTTTTGTTCAGAAGCTAGGAATTGTGTGACTCGGTTTCCAGGACACTTGAAGCAAAGTTTTATGTTCCATTATGTTTATGTTGGTGTTAGTTATCTCGGGAGACTAGTTATATCTCCTTCTTTTTTGTTTTAATTTTATCGCTCTACTTTAATTTTTTTGCCCTGTTTTATAATGTGCTTGGTTTTGTAAGCTATCTGAGACTTGAAAATTTCCCGTCAAGAGAAAATGAGTTTCTTTTCTGACTTTATTGATTAATAATATCCCACATGAGTCCCACATTTTGGGTAGGATAAAGGAAACTTATTTAAGCCAACCCAGAATATTTAATAGTCCCTTTAAATAGAAATAGATTCTGAGGTCCTCATTTTATTCCGATTTTCACATTTTCTCCATTTTACTCTCTTTTCAGGAGCTACTAGGCATGTAAGTGGCTTCCACTGCCTTAAGGGAGGGTGATGCTTGGGGGTCATGGGATTGAGTTCTATTAGATCCCCTTTCCACGGGATGATCGTTATGGAGTGGCTAATAGGACTGCTCTCTGGGCTGGCAAATGTGCTGATGCATGACAGGTCCCCTCTGCTGGGAGAGAATACCCTTCTCTATTCTTGATTTCCATGAAAAGTAATTTTCCTAAAGCATACTTGTGGCCTTTTGCCCTATCCCTTACTCTCCTCCTGGCAGAGGTGGCATGAGGTGCCGATAGGAAGGCACCACGTTACTTGGTTGTTTGGGGAGCATCTGTCCAACCCAAGCCTTGAGTGTGGTTTCTCCTTCCTAGTGAGAAGCAATGTCTCGGGCAGGTAGGCCTGCTTTGCAGACTCCCACTCCTCTTGTGTGTGCCGTCTCAGGTCTGGATGCACATCTGGGTAGGGAGATGTCAGACTCATTGGCTCTCGCACGTTGCAGTCTTGGATGTACCTGCACCACTAAAAGGGATATTTCAACCTCCATCTTTACTCCTTTGTTACATTTCTCAAACTCTAGATCCTGAATTGGTGGGAGGGGTTAAGAGGAGGGATGGCACTCAGATAATCCCAGCATACACTAATGTCTCTGTCAAGAACATGAAGAAATAAAAAAATGGAATTTTATATTCTTGGGAAGACTTTTGAGTAGCCAGAAAGATAAATCCTTTGACCTTGACTTTAGTAGTTTTCTTCCTTCCTTGCTTGCCATCTTCCCATCCCCCTTCCTCCCTCCCTCCCCCCCTTCTCCTCTTCCTTGCTCCTCTTCTTTATAAAGCTTTGATTAAGGTCCAGTTTAGACTACTTGCTCAGGCTTTGGCCAGTGAAAGGACTGTATTGTTCGTTGGCATTTATGAACCAGATCTGAGGCCCCCAGGGGTTATCTTTGGCTTTGGGATGGTAAGCACTGACCTTTGTCAGGGATCAGTACAGGCCTGGAAGTGGGATACTTGAGTTGCTTTGCAATCTTCTGTGGGTTTCTCTGACACTGTCTTTCAATCAACACATGCAGATTTTGCTTGTGAATCTTAGAGAATCAGGCAGCAGCTTCACAGAGAAAATGAACTTTGTTAAAGAAAATAAAATGAAGCCTCTACCACGTTGGTATCAATCTCAGCCTGGGTAGAAGAGAAGGAAACTTGAAAGATTATTACAGATCCGGAGCCCACCAAAAGAAAAAGATCATTAAAGGAAGCTTGTATCTGAGGTGCCTACTCCTGGGAATTAGACTGGCCTTGAAACAGAGCACACAGTCTCAGGAATGCCCAAATTTGTGAATACCATGAAAGCATGTACTTTGCATGCAGTCCTCATCTGTTACATGGGGATGTTGTAATACCAGCCTGGCAGAGTTGTTTCTGACACTGAGTTAAATCATGTTGTATGTAAGAATCACTTGAGCAGTATGACTCAAACTGTTAGGCAGGATAGTTAGTAAACTAAGGCAGGGAGGAGGAGGGAGACATGCCTCACCCCTTGACTGAGCAGTCCCGAGTCCAGTCCAATAAGATTGCCAAGCGTTCCGAACATCGCAAGCAAAGATAGTGCAGGGGGTGTCCTTGAAACTCTGTGTACTGGGAAAGGGAACCTCTGTAGCAGTTTTGCTAACGAAGACAAAGAGCCTTCACTAACTGAGAAAGAAAGCCTCTGTACTGTACATTGTCCCCAAGATATAGAAAGGGGAGAAGGAAGGGCACCTAGAAGCTGACTAAAGCATGTCACCCTTGACCCCCAACAGTCAGGGCACCCAGATTAGCTGAGTGCCCACTTGTAGCCAGGTGCCCAAATGTATAGATCGAATTTACTAACAAACTTACTAATACCTTATTTTCTCTCTCTATTTCATAAATAAACATCTAATGTCCAGTATATGTGTCGTCTCTCACTTAAATTCATCTCTTGTGAGCAAAACAAGAGCTGAGGACAGGCAGGAGCCCCCTGACTCAGGTCTCCCTGGTAACAAAACTTGTATCTCTGGAACATGACAGATTGCTGCACCTCATTTGTCTGATTGTGAGTACGATAACTGAAACCATAATTGTTTGATTGTTAAGTTCATGGGTGCCAGGAATTTGATATGTTTATAGGACCCTGCAGCATTTCCTTTTGTAAAGCAAGCAATTCTTCTGAATTTTAATTGGCAATTCCTGACTTTTGAATTGTAGTTTAGATAGATTACTGCATTTCAGTTTTCTTAAGAATATGGCACCTGTCTTCATTCGGTTTTTCCTGCGTACAATGACTACAGGTGTGCCATGCTTTGTAGGGTTTTTAGAGAAACTCCGCTATGACTAGGCTTATTTCACTGAGAGAGAAAGCTCAGTTTAGCAAATCATTGTTTGTTTTGCCATAGATGAAGAAAATGGTAGTGAAAATTGGTGCTGGTCTGATGTGTTCTCCCAGCTACCTGTGCTAAGCATTAATGAGCAGAGTGCAAAAGGAAAGTTATTTTGAGGTACAATGTATGGTGACTTTAGAATAATATGGTCATCTAAATTTAGTCTCAGACCAATCAAAACCCTTGAGCTAAAACTGCATCCCGATTTTCTGAACAGCCACGTGTAATGCCAAGAGTCACTCTAATTAAAATTCTACAATATGACATCATAGGAGAAGGGATGAATTACCCACTTCGAATCTGCTCCCCCCTTGCCATTTCATCAAATGGCTGGATGAATAACTGGTGTTCTTAAATTTAGAAAGTTATTTACTGAGCATCTATAGGTGTTTGGAACCGTGAAGGATAAAAAAATTTTCCCCTAAGTCTTTACCTCATGGAATGTAATTGATAGGAAAAGACATGCTCACAAGAACCGTTAAGAAATGATGTAAGAGTTTAAAGTTAAGTGTCCAGAAAATTGGTGGAGACAATAATGTCTTAAAAGAGTACAAAGCGGAGATTTCTGTGGATTTAGGAAGTTGAAGAAAACTGGGTAAGGGGGTAGAGGCCAGAACGTGAGAATTAGGCCTGGAGTCGGGGTGAGGCAGGAGAGGTAGGGAGCAGAAATCAGGCTGCGTCATAGGCTAATTAGCTTGGCTGGCGAAGGGAGCCCAGGAGGTGGAGTCCTGGTTGCGAGGCCCTGATTCCGGGCCAGAGAGAGCTGGTCAAATTCAGCCAGGTCATGAAAGCTAAACTTAGGGATCTGGTTTCCTTCTGTAGGCAGATGTGAGCCGCTGGAGAAAGCCAGTGACCATGCTGATGGCCATTGTGATTTTGAGACTTGCGTGGGCATGAGTATGTGTGGGCGGTGTTTCCAGGTCTTCCGTTAGCCCAAGGGGTGGAGTGCTCTGTTGGAAAGGACAATTCTGGATTAAGTTTCTAGGACATGCTCTTGCAGGCCTAGGAGTGGGCTTAGTGGTGATAGTTACAAGGGAGCTAGTTAGGTGGCTTGCCCACTAGGGAGGGTCTGCCTGAGGTGAGGAGACACCTCCACAGGTGACTTTGGTTCTTTGCCAAAGAACAAAATCTAGAGCTTCAGGTGTGCGAGGAGTGTTCTTGTTGCAACCTAACTTATGTGGACAGTTTTTCCAATGACTCTTTTTCCCGAACTGTAAACCTCAGCCCAAGAAAGAGAAAAGACGTGGGAAAGAATAAGAAGGGAGCTCTCCTTGGAGCATCACACAGTTGCCAAGCCCATGTGCTTACTATACCACTTTTATAGTGTCATTTTTCTGTTTACAAACCTCAAATAAATCCTTGATTTCAACTTTACTTTTTGGAAGTCCCCTTAAGATCAGAATTCACTTTGTCTGTTTGTCGTCGCTGTCTGTCCGTCCGTCTATCTGTCATCATCATCTCATTGAGTTTCCACCATTATGGATTTCTGTCCTTCCTTTCAGTTAGGCTAGTCTCCACACAAACTTCCGTGACACCATAACCTTTCCTGTTTGCATGGACCCAGTGTGGTTTCCCTAGCCTGGAAAGTGCCAGATTTTTGGCTTGTTTTCAAATTCTCCTCATTCTTCAAAAATCTGTCTCCATCCCCACCTGCTCCATGAATTTTCTCCTCTCAATTTGAACCTGGAAAGATCTCTGTATTTTTTTTTTAATCATCAAAGTAGTTGAAAAACAGAGCATAGACTTAGAAGGGACAAAATCCTTAAAATGTTGAGGATTCTAGAACATATGAGTTACAGGCTTTGTAATTGTGCTTCTAGTTCTCCTGTCACAGGATTAAGCCCATTACCCTGAGAGGTCCAGACTCTGTTCAGTATATTTCTGGTGGCAGGGAAATGTCAGCTCATTTTCTTTTTTTTTTACAGAGGTTTTCTTCCCTGTCTTCCTGATAGACTGTAGGAGCAGGGCTGAGAATATGCTATATGTCTTTGCATTGGATGATGCGGCACAAATTTAGTGAACAGCAGCTGTGTTTCAGGCATAGAAATAAGTACTGGAGTTCAAGGTGCTCATAATGTATTGCGAACGTGAGCCTGTGTCATAATAACCAATAATATTTGTTAAAGACGACAGGAGAAAGAGACAAGAAAACCAACTGTTATTACTGACTCTTTAGAGTATGACCCCTTTGGTTAGGTTGCCTGGCTTTGAACACTGGCTCTGACTCTACGAGTGTGCTAAACTGTGTCTCAGTTTCCTCATTGTAAAATAGAATGTTAGATTTGAATGAGATAATGTATGTAAAGTAACGAATCCAATGTATGTACAGATAATATATGCAATGAGATAATGTATGTGAAGTGCCATACAGGGTCTAGCTCATAGGCTCTCCATAAATGTGGTGATGAGGACAATAATGGATTTGATTCATTGGATAGTGGCTTGTGCAGACTGCTATGGGGAACACAGAAGAGGGGCTTCCACTCGGAGCAGTGCACCAGAGGGTGAGAGGGACTGGTCAGTGAAGACGTATGTGAAGGACAATCTTCTGGGAAAACTCAGCTCTGCCAAACATATAGGAAAATGTTTAATAGCGATTGAGCCAAAGCAGAGCTGACCTTTACGAATGGAAGATGGTACCAGGTGTTCTGAAGCTCAGTTAGAGATGTCATCGGTAATGTGACATTATTCTAAGAATTCCAGGCAAGCACGACCTCCTGAGACAATAATTGAAAGAGTTTACTCCGTGCTAGCTCTGTGTTCAGTGTTTTTGTAAGGAATGTCTGAAAACACCTGTAAATAAGAAGGAGGAGCGACTAAGAAAAACACTGAGCATCGTGTCAACTGCTCACCAGTATCTGTACTTCTAACATGCATTACACACAGTCTGATTGCCTTTGTCTGTATTGATCTCCTTGGCTTATTGGGAAAAAAATACCCTCAGAAGACAAATGCTAGAGGGCCAAATGGAGGGAATTATATTTTTTATAATCATATGTAGAGTTTTGCTTTTGATTTCCTGCCAGTCACCTGGGTAGAAATTGCTTTTTACTACATATTTCTAGGCAGTGTTAAATACTCTGAGTTCTGGATATCTTGTTTACTGGCTATCAGACAAAATGTTTCTGAAAAGACTAGCTTTCTATAGCTTTATTTCATAGGTTTTTGTTGGCCACAAGTTGGATACTTGTGACTGTAGTCAAGGTACGGGGTGCTGTCTGGCACTTTAGTACATGTCCTGTTAAACCTGATCCTCAATCTTGCAAAAGTATCTCAGAACAAGGTATATTGTGTGATCCACACAATATGTTATATTATAGTGTATTATGTTATATAATATATTATACTGTACTATAGTGTGTGCCTACAGAAATACTTGTAGTATACGTATGTATACACGTGACCACAGAAATGGCTTCAGAAGGATACAGAAGGGGAATTAGGTAGAATAGGGAGGCTTGCATTTTCATAATTTACATGCTTTTGAATTATCTTAGTAAGGGTGGACTCTTTGCTGTAACAAATAGGCCACATGGAGGTGATGGCTCGAAGGACACAGAAGTTTAGTTTTCCTTCGTGCAGCTAGCCCAAGGCGGTTCCTGGGCACTGGGAAGGGTAGGAAGGAGCTGTCCTTCACACAGTTGTTCAGGGCCTGATTTCCAACCTGTAACTTACAAGATTTTCCTGACAATAATATCACATCTGTCCCCTGGGCATTGACAGCCAACTGGCGGAAGGAAAATAACCACAGAATTTTGTTCATTGGAGATGCAGTGCTGGGGGTGGTGGAGGTGGTGGTGGAAGCGCGTGTGTGTGCGTGTGTGTGTTTAATGAGCCACACCTGAAAATGGCACTTCTATTTACATTTAATTTGCTTGAACTCAGTCATGTGACCATATCTGTTGCAAGGAAGGTAGGTAAGTAGAATTAGGCTGTGTTCTCAGGAAGAAGAGCAGAACAAAGGTTTTGGTGAACAGCTAGCAGACCCTACTATAATCAGGATTTCTGGTCATCAAATATCCAGGTTCTCTCTCTCGTTCACATAGTAGACATGCTTACCCTCCTCCTTAAAGGAGATAACTCAATGCTCCACCCAAAGGCTACGTAAGATTCAAACGCAAGTATTACTGGATGACGTAGAGCCTTCTCAAATATATCCAGATGTGGTCCCTAGTGGTCTGGTGACCTGTGTATGATGAGAACAAGTTATCTTCTCCCTACTCTAGTGACAATACACACATACACACATACACACGCATTCACACATTATATGTATGACAGGGGAGCTGGAGTGGTGTAACTGCAGTCGCCACCCCCGTGCAGGAAAGGGATGTGCGAGTCACATAGCACTCTCTGGTTCAAGGCAGTGCTGAAACCCTGCAGGGAGGGCCTCCTTCTCTGGCAGCATGGAGAGTTCTTTAAATCAATCCTGATTTTGCCACCTTGGAAAAACCCCCTTGTCTGCAGAATGATCTGGCTCTGGGTGCGGGTTCCGTGTCCACTGTCCTTCACGGTCACATGTGACATGAGCACTGGAGTGAGGCTTCCTCAGGGCCTGACAGCTTTCTTTGCTTGCTTTCCACCTGAGTCGATGTGGGGTCCAAGAGTCTTTTCAGGCTTGAACAATCAAAGCCTTTTTAGTTTAGGCATAGTTTCTTTGGTGATAAAATCCCTTAAATATTTAGCAGGCTTCTGATCTATTTGCTTCCACGGGAGAGTAACCATACCTTGAGTTCTTAAGACATAATACCTTATCCACTTCTTCTCTTCCCTAACCCAGTGCTTCCCTCCTTCAACGTAATGGTAGTTCTCCGGCAGCCAGTTGAAACTAAAAGCTTAGGTGGAAAGGAA
The DNA here is from genome assembly GCA_004026545.1 of Mormoops blainvillei. Classification (NCBI taxonomy): domain Eukaryota; kingdom Metazoa; phylum Chordata; class Mammalia; order Chiroptera; family Mormoopidae; genus Mormoops; species Mormoops blainvillei. The sequence goes on from PVJD01006231.1 coordinate 89,476, forward strand.
ACATACTTAATATGATATTTGCCACAGTGTTATATACCTGTGTTTAACTAATACAAATTAATGGACCCTTGGAAGTCTGTTTTTAGTTTAGTTTCTTATTGTTTGTGGTTCAGAAGCAATTAACTTTTTCAGTTGTACAATATCTGATTTTCTATACTTTCCCTGTTTTCTTTGATCACTGTCTGCAAGTCAACCAATTATTTTTTGAGCTCACCAGTTCTTATAAATCCTTCCTAAGTGCAACAAGTAGTAATTAATGTACTGTAATATCTGTTTTCTCACCACTTCCCCCACAGGTATAAACCTCTCGAGATAGACATTTTACCAAATACCTTGTTGCTGTATATTGTGTGTCTCTACCTCAGCCTTTGTTAAAAATTTTCTCGACCATGTGCTCCTTGTCACATACATTCAGGTTTAGTTATGGCAGTACGGCACATTAAGGTATACATTTTTTTTATGAATGGAGGAGGTCTTATGTGTGTCACAAAGAGATCCCAGGGTATATAATGGCCCGAACACATTTTTAATAGAAGCATTTTTCTTGCTTAGGTAAACAACCTAAGCTGGTTCTCGTTTGGCTGGGGATGGTCTGTTTGTCACGGTCATTCAGAGATTCAGGCCAACGTAGGCTTTGCCATTCTCAACACAGAGCTTGCAAAGCGGCCCTCAGCATCGTTATTCACCGGCAAAAGAGGCATGAGAGACAAAGGACTGCATGGTAGATTTTAAAAGGCCAGGCTGGCACACGGCACCTACTAATTAGCACACATGCCAATGACTGAAGTTCATGATGAACCTGGCATGTTGCTGTATGTCTTTGGCTGCTAACGGGAGGGCACTTGTTCAGTCATTTATTTATCAGCTATCTGTTGAGCTTAATGTATGTCTCAGGAGTGCTCTAGGCTGTGCGGGGTGGGGGGGGTTGGTATAGTAATGAACAAAATAGACAAAAGCCCCTGCCCTCACAGAGCTTGCATTCTAGTGGGGAAGACAGGTAATCAAAATGATGAGCAAAATATGTGGTATGTTAGATGGCGATAAAACTGATGGAGAAAAATAAATCATCAAAGGGGGATAGGATCAGAGGAGGATGGAGGTAAAGGCCTTAGCAAGTAGCGGCCAGGAAGTAAAAGAGGGCGCCGTGTCAGTCTCTGCCAGAACAGCATTCAGGGAAGAGGAAGCCGTAGGTGTGAAGGCCCCATGGTTGCAGTGCTCTTGGTGTGCTATAGAAGTAGGCGCCAGCGTGGCCGGAGCAGAGGAAGAGGTAGGGAAACGAGGAGAGGATGAGGCCACAGATGGTGGCACGGACCAGATTACGTAGGACGGTGTGCCAATTTTGATTTTTACCTGGGGTGGGGTGGGGGGTCACTGGAAGGTATTGAGAGAACTCTGGCTGCTGGGTCGATTCCCGAATGAAGGGCTGGAGGGCAGATTTGGGAGGATCTGTCAGGAGGCTATCCCAGTGATCCCGGCAGGAGATAATGATGCCTTGGACTGGGTGGCATGGAGGATGTAGTGAGAAAAGGTTGAATTCCAGGGATATTTTGAAGGTGGGACCAGTAATTACTAACTAATGGAGTAGATGTGCGGTTTGAAGGAAAAATAGGCATGAAGAGAGACTGGCAGCTTCTGCGAGGATGGGACTGGCATAAGCTGACACAAGGACTGTGGTGGCCATGTGCAGGTTTCAGGGAGAGGATAAGGATCTTATTTAATACAGTGTTGAGTTTCAACCTGTTAAATTTGAGAACCTGTTAGACATGGAGGGGGAAATAATGAGGAAGCGGTTGGAATTTGGAAATGCGGGCTTGGTTCAGAGTTGAGTTTGGGTTGGAGATTGAAATTTGGGTAAGTAGCTATGGTAAGAAATCTAGATTGATGCAAATAGCAGAGTGCAGGGACCCAGGCTCTGAGGCCCGATCACGTGGGCTGGATTCCTGGCAAATAACCTAACCTTTGGGTACTCAGTTTCTTCATCTGTAAAGTGGAGATCGTAATTCTTGTACCTAGTTTAAGAAATTGCTGTAGCATTAAGTTAGGACATACTTTTATTTTAAAAAAGATTTTATTTATTTATTTAGAGAGAGGGAAAGGGAAGGAGAAGGGGAGGCAGAGAAACATTGATGTGAGAGAGAAACATCAATAGGTTGCCTTTCTCACATACCCCATTGGGCACCAGACCCGCCACCTAGGTCCGTGACCTGACTGGGAATCCAACTGGCAACGTTTTGCTTTGAGGGATGACATCAACCAATTGAGCCATGCTGACCAGGGTGGTATTTTTAATTCTATAGTAAAGGCCTGGAAATCAGGAAGGTTTAAATATGTTAGCTATTATTATTGTTATTTCACTATGAGTCACCTTTTGTTGGAAGAGTTGTTAATGCCTTTCGTATGTTACCACACTCAAGCCTCAGAGGAAACATATAAAGTAGATATTATTTTCCTCATTCATAAATGAGGAAATTAAGGCACAGAGAAGATAAATCACTGACCTGTTTGACCCCAAAGATTGGGCACTTAATCATTTTTAAAATAGTAAGGATCTTGTCTTGTGTGCAGATCAAGACATCGGATTAGAGTTGTTACTTCATGTAAATAGCCAAGCTAGAATCTCATGGGCTTAAGCTCAAAATAATCTTGTGAACAAAGCAACGGGATAATTTGAAATGTCAATGTGACATTCAGTACCACAGTAAATTAATAAGAAGTGACTGGAGGCCTTTCTTGTCATGGTTGTAACAATCAAAGCCATACTTTCTCTCCCCTCTAATCTCAAGACTACAACAGGCAATACGTAGAAACATTTTTCAAATATCAACTTTTGCATACAGAAAGGTGACATAGTGTCAGTATCCAATTTCATTCGTTTCTGTTGGAAGAAGTGTTGCTTTAAATACTCCGGTATAATATGAGCAATGTAAAAACACAGTGGGTTATCTGTAATTAATCTGGTATTGAGAGAAAACACTTTCGTCCACCCCCACTCTCTTTGTTTACTGAGGTGATGGCCAGCCAGGCATTTTGAGTGACTTTGAGGCATAGATCAAAAGCAGTGAGGTCCTAGGAGGTATTTAAAAGCCATCTTATAGAGTCCACTGGGCCACCCTGTGATTGATTATTCCTCATATTTTAGAATTCTTTCACTTTGGCTCTTTCTTTAATAACAGATTCTTGGCTCCAGCTTTGGGCACTTCCTCCCCATGATCTCACTGCTACTTCCTATATTCCACCTAGAGCATCCCAATAACTGTTCTATGAATTATGAACGGGTCCCTACTTGCTACTTTCTGGTGCTTATTTAGCAACTTGTACTTTAATATGCACAATTCTGTTTACCCAAGGTGACTAATGGGGGTAAACAGCCCAGTGGGTAAGGCTGGTTAGACCTTGTTGACATTACTCATATCAAGAGAGATGAGGGGTCTCTCAGCTGAGACTACAGATTTCCAAACCTGTGAAGTACGCCTATGATTTTGACAGTATGGATTCTTCTATATTTGAGATAAAGGTCACAATTTTGTCTTTATTTGGGAGGTAAGGTTGAGAGGAGGGGGCACCTTTAATCTAAGCATGTGTGCACAGTCAGGTCTTCAGAGCACACGAGCATATGAAAGATCAGAGTTCAGCGAAATGTGGCATGGAAAATACTGTTCAGGTGAGAAACGTAGACCTCTTCTATCTGTATTTCTTTCTTGGCCTTGTCACCCACATCCAAAATCATCATCCATTCCTGCTGGCTTTACCTCCAAAATATGCCCATTATCTACCTACTTTTCTCCATCTCCTCTTCTGTCACCCTAGTCTAGGTCTCCATAATTTTGCACCTGCTATCTTGCGATAGCGTCCTAAGCAACTTTCTAGCCATGGGCTCCCGCAGATCATCCTCTCCAGAGTAGTTAAATGAGCCTGTAGATCATAAGCCAGACCATGTGACTCCCTTGCTCTGAAACCACGGGCTTCGCACAAAAACCCGGGTGGTCTTGTTCCAGGCTATCCCACTGACCAGACCTGGCACCGCTCTTCCTTTGATGCCCTTGCTGAGCCAGAGGGCGTTGTTCTTTTTCTTGAGCAGGACAAGCTTGTTGTAACCTCAGGGCCTTGGTACTTGCTGTTTCCTCTGCCAAGAAAGTTTTTGGCTATGGTTTTCCTAGCCCAGCTCCTTTCCCTAAAGATCTTAGTTGAAAGGTTACTTCCCTCAGAGAGGCCTATGTACTCCGCCCAGCATAGTTCTCAACTGTCGCTTTGTTAGGTCTGTTTATACAACACTTTTTGATTGAGCATCTGCTATATCTTAGGTGCTGGCCCTAGGCACAGCCAATAAAGTAGCGAATAAGACAGACAGCAATTCCTGCCTTGGTATGTCTCATCATCCTAGTGTCCCATCAGGCTGTTTAATTTTCTTCATAGCATTTACCTCTGTCTGAATTATTTATTCATTGGTTTGCTTGTGTCAGTGATTCTCTCTCTACCTCAGTCCTGAAAAAAGATAGGGAAGCATAAGTCATTTTTGTTTTCTCAGCACCCCCGAGGTGATCAGTCTCAGGGAGGCTGAGGTTAGCAGGACCTGGAGACATCAAAGATTAGAGCGGGCAGTTTGTTAACCTCTCTTATATAGAACTTCTTGCGCATGGCACTCCCACACTGAGGTCAAGAATGGTACTTGTCAAAGACATCACAGATGGCATCGCTGTTACAAACTGGGTCCATACCCCATTCTCTCTTGGTGGTGTTGTTTTGCTTTATTGGCTAGAATCTCTAGATAGTATCTTTCTCTAGACTGTGCTTTATACGTAAGAATTACAAAGTCATTCAGATTTTGTAAATGACAACTCAGTTTGCAGTACTTTAGAATTACTTGGTTATTCAGCAGTTCTTCCTTAGAGGTAGTGACTATTAGGTTTAAATTGAAACCTAGGAGTCCACATTTTTAAGAGGCCCCCAAGTGCTGAATTTTGTAAAATAATTTGTAGAGCACAGCTTGACATTATAAGCCCCAACTTTGAGTCTTAGGATTCAGGGTGTCAGAGAACCTGCCATTCACTGAAGAATCTCCTGAATTTAGGTGACTCTATCTGCAGTTTGGCCTTGGATGGTGCTGGCATATACTCATAGTGATACCTTTCACTGTCAAAAGTATCACGATTTGGATGATGTGTTATCTGGTGCCTCTCTCTGGGTGGTATCTCACTCAAGAAACTGTTATATACAGTTTTCTTGCTGGCAATAAAAAGATAGTCTTATTTGAAACTGATGAAGTGGGGACCTGCCACTTGGCTCAGGGCTTCTGCCATGAAAATATCCGAATGATATCCAAACTATAAAAAGTAGTCCCTTGTATTTTAGGAATTCTTGTTTCTTCTTCCTCCTCGATGCCAGTCCTTTGAGATTTACCGTAGAAATGCATGTCTTTGTACAGAGGCCTGTACTATCCACTGCTGTGGGCAGTGGCAGGCAGCATGTGGCTACTTAAATTTTAAATTAAATTAATAATGAAATTAAAAAATTCAGTTTTATTAGTTTCACTAGGCACAATTCAGGTATTCACCAGGCATGGGTGGCTAGTGGCTGCTAATAGAACCATGAATTACAGAACATTTCGTCTTTGTGGAAAGGTTGTATCAGGCAGCGCTGATCTGTATTTTGTTTCCATGTTTCTTGCTCATTTGGATTGGTATCCAGCCCTTTTCCAAGTTATGACTTGAGAAGGGCGAAATACAAAAAAATTAAAAATCATGTTTTTGGAAATCAAGTAAAAGATTATCTAGCCCAATCTCTTAATATAATTGATGAGTAAACGGGTTTGGAGAGATTAGGTAATTGGCCAAGGTCGGTTGGCTAGATCTTGGACAGCATTAGCTAGAATGTGTCTTCAAGCTAGGTGAGCGATCACAACTAATGGCTAGCTGTCAAAATGTCCATCTTCAAAATGGGAACAATCGCAATAGCCCTTCCTCAGAGTGGCCTTGAGGTTGCCTTCCAGCATGTGCAGATGCCATCTGCTAAGTGCCATCTTGCGTCATTAAACGGTACACTGGCTTTGCCAGGACAGTATAAACTATTTAGTGGTATAGGAATTGATTTAAAAAGAGCTAAATCAAAATAGCTGTCAGAGTGACTGGGTTCAAAGATGAATCACACGTTCTCTTTTGTTATCAAGTGGACAGTGGGTTCCCCTAATGAGAAGTTCCCCTTTTCAGATAGTGGTGTGCAATGGCTAGCACTCAAGAGGCTTTGAAGAACGCTCAAGTGATGCTGTTTGTAGCACTAGAGCATTCTGACATCTTCAAAGGAAATGGTAAACCCTGCTCCTGTCTGCCCATTTGGCCTGGTATGACTAACGTCCCGGCCATCTTCAAAAGAAAGAGCACCTATTTGAACGAACACTGCATCCCTCTGTGGAACAGCTTCTCAGTTCAGTGGTGGACTCATTGTTCAGGGAGAATTCTTTGATATATGTGTGTGGTGCATGAAAGAAGAGGCACAAAGCCCTTGTTTGATGGCTGGTTTGGACTTTACTTTTTTTAGGTGGATATGTGAAGACGACAAATGTCGACAGATGGGGGAAGAATAATGAGGAGTTTCCAGGTGTGAACACTAAGTTCTTTTATGGGTAGGGGATGTAAGGGGGTGAAATGGTAATGAAAAATACAATTAAAAAATTTAAAAGAAACAAATGTAAAAGGGGATTTGGGGATACTCACTAGCATAATTTAAAAAATGTAGAATATGACAGAACTATTATGAGACCATTCAAACTGCATAGATTTAGAGTCAAAAGTATTTAGTTAAATGAGCATTGATGGGCAAATCATTCTCTCAGCCTTGGTCTTTGGTCACAGAAAGGATAATAATCCTTCTCTTCCTTTTTCATAGGGTTATTGGGAGAATTACATGAGAAATGCATATGGAAATACCTGTTAATTGCAATGCCCTATGTAGAAATGAGTTACATTTATTCTTATTACTATAATAGTTAAATATGCATTTATCATTTACATCTTATGGTCAACCACACCTGTAACCAAGTTCTTGTGGTTGCGGCATAATCTGTCTTTTTGAGCTAAGAAAGAAAAATGAGTTGTCTCAATATGTTGAAGACTTTGATATATAGAGCTTCTTTATTTTTCCTTTTGGTCTTAAATATGGCTTAATTTTCTTACCTTTGCTAGGGAAGCAATAAATCGATCCTTCTAAAAAGCAAGGTATTTTTTATTTTAAGGCACACAAACCATATTGACTATGGAAACTGGGAGCTCTTTAGAATGTCAGATGAGAACACAAGACATCTTTGGAAAATGCCCAAAGTGAAAGCTCACTTTATAGGAGAGCTCACTTTTCAGAAAAGACTGTGGACAGTTGTGTGACCTTTTGATAAATTAACTAGGCAAATACAGGGTTACTCTGTGAATATAAGAAGCACACCCTTTTTCAGCCTCCCTAAGACTGGCTTGCCTCTTGTCCTGATCTGTCATAGGTATTATACAACATAATGATCCCCAGATCACTTTGTGGGATTGCCCTGATTGTGTCTTGCACAAGGTCCCTGACTGAGAGGCTAGTGGAAACTGAAATCCCCCACAGGGCTGTGTCTTCCCAGAGAGGGTGGCCATGTCAGTTTCAGACAAGGATTCTTATGAGAGGTTGTAAGAGGATCCCCTGGGAGGTCATATCCTCAATAAAGGAGGAAACAGTGTCACCTCATTTTACCAGCCAGAAATGGGTAAATTATGAAGGTAAGTTTAGAAAAAAAATGTAAAAGACTTCTGGTTAAATATGGAGGTTTGGAAATACATGTTTGTATATGCTTTCTCCTTAAACTGCTATTAAAGTTTTACACACACACACACACACAAAATATACATTATGTTCTATTATGTACAGATATATAGATAATATAATACAGATATGTAGATATATATAAAATTATCTCTACATTATATGTATGTATATATATGCACAAACACACGGGAGTGGGAATAAGTAGGTTTACAGCTGTTCGTATGGAAAGTAATACAATAATTAAATAAATAGGACATGAATAAGCTCTATGTTTTGTAGACTCATAACTGTAAACCTACGTTTGTTCTCCCACCCCGGTGTTTGTGTTTGTGTGTGTGTGTGTGTGTGTGTGTGTGTGTTCATGTACTATATACCTACCATGCAGTGTATTTGCTTACAAGAACCCTGTAAGATAACCGTTATTGTCCCTTTGCACAGGAGAGGGAACTGAGGCTCGGGCTGTGCAGTAGAAAGTCAGGATTTAACCCTTTGGTTGGTTGGCTCCAGAGCCCTCACTTTACCTACTATATTATTCTGGTTTCTTTGTTTACAAAATGCATTTAGATCTGTTTTCTTCATTTGATTTATGCACATCCTGTTTGGTGCAGTGGCAAGTTTCCGTGTCCCTGTTACTTAGACAGATCCTCGGAGGGAGGCAGCGACTTGTCCAAGGTCAAACAGCTTCTTGTGAATGCCTCGGTCTCATGTATACATTTACCTCAATAACTACTGAAACTGTCAAAACACCAGAAACAGATAGGGAATATTGCTGCAAGTTAACACAATTTTGCCAATAAAACATGATTCTGCATGTAGCAGACTCATGCTCAGCCAGGACTCCTTGTGTAATGAGACATTTGTCCCACATATTTTGATGCAACCTCAGGTGCTCTTGTACTGCCTTGTCACAGAATGGATCTCATATGACTTTCTGGCAAGATAGATGAGTGATCAGATGCTAAATATATCTGATGGGGATAACGAGACCAGTGTTTAAAAAGATGCTGAGGCCCCTGGAAATGTTGGTTTCAGGAATCCTGGGGTGCAGAACGAATGTCAAAATTGTAGCACAAGTCTTTGCTGGCCTGCTGAGGGAAAGTTACGTCTACCCAGCTGTTAATGACCATATTGGAAATGTCAGGAAAAAGTGAAATTCTTGTTTGGAGGGGGCTATTCAAAAGACAATACTAGTAGTAAAATTAGAAATGCATTAGCTTTGCTTTACAAGGTCTAGATAGCATCACTTTTTGGCATCCGAAGAGTTTCCTATGCACACAGGGGATGGCATTTGACGGGTTTATGATCTTCTCCCATAAAATGATTATTGCCTCTTGAATCCTATGCCATTTATCACATGGTTCATAAATTGAGTTACAAATCCCATAATATCAAATGTCTGTTCTGATCAACCCTTCGATCTTTTTAATATTTATATGATTTCCTTGGACAGAGCTCGGTGAAGGTTGTTCTGGATGCTGGAAGCTAGAGGAGTGATGGGGTGGGGTGGCTCAGAGGAACCTGTGAAGACTGGCTGACAGATTTCGTGTCCACTGAACAAAACAATTGGGTTATTCCTGACAGGTGCACTGTAACGAAATGTGATGCTGTCACGGCTCTGGTCCTGATGGCTTTGGAGGGAGATACCAAATGCTATGCCAGAAATATTTCCGTGGTGATATTTAGGTTGCAGAGACCCGTGGACTGTGAATTAGTGCTCATCAAGGGCAAAAACACATTTTTAAAAGCTGTTTATTTGTGTCAACTCTCCTGTAACCAGATTGCCATGTGCTTCACATCATGATGCACAAAATCATACAAGGCATGTTTTGAAAGTCAAGGTAGGGGAAGACCTGAAGGGCATTTGACTTAAAGCATTTAGTAGCCAAAGAACTGGAATTCTATTTCAGACATAGGTTTTCTGTACAGTGCATGTGTTCCATCATTCATTCATTCGTTCGTTTGTTCACCCTTTCATCCAAAAAATTTACAAATTGTAATTAGAGGGAGTCTGCATTATTAATGAGGACAAATAAATGCCATTTGACAGTGAGGCATCAACATGTAATGTTCAGTGTCCTACCTGCTAGGGGAGGCAGGAAATGGTCTTTTCATGATATGTACAAGAAGTCTGGGGTGCTGATTACTGATGGTGAGTATTTCTCTCTAAAAACCTGTTCTTCACTTATACCTGACTTCAGTTTTGACTTCATAAAAATGGTTGGTTCCTGCTAGGTCTAGTCCATAAGGATTGAAAAGAAGCTGACTTGTGATTTAGTGTAGAAGAGTTTAGAAGGAAAATCTGTCCTGGGTAACACTGCCCATTCCAGCACTGCCTCAGTAGAACTGCGGTTTCTCTAGCCAGGTGTTGCAATGAGCTCAACACATTATCAAAGGATCAAAAATGAAGATGTTGCTAAACTACGCGGTTTGGGATTAGCCTTTTGACAAATATAGAAACAATGTCTTCCCTCTCACAGTGATTTTTAATCACAGGGTACTTGTTAGTGCTTTCCTGCTTATAGGCTTCAGTGAGGAACACCCCTGTATCTCCCCCTAAATGCTTTGATCTTTCAGTTCCTTTGAATCTTGAAGCGGGTTCAAAAAGTCTTGATACTTTACCTCCTGGAGAGCCTTTTTGCTCCTATGCAAATTCGGACCCCCACTGGCAAATGCCAAGCTTTATAGTTCAGTTTGTACGGAGGTAGGGTGAAGCTCTATCACCAGAGCTGAGTTTCTGCTCTCCCTTCCAAATAAAGGACAGGAATCCTGCTTCACTAGGCACCCACCTGTATCCATTGTGTGCTGAACATTTCTGTTAGGGCTCAAGGGTTGGCAAAAAAATAAATAAACAAAATAAAAATGAAATCAAGTATACATTTTGGGAACATAGCCATGCCCACTAATCTACCATTATTGATTGCTCCTTTTCCCTACAGTGATAGAGCTGAATAATTGAGACAGAGCTCATATGATTTGCAAAGCCTATCATACTTTCTATCTAGGTCTTCAAAAAAAATTCTGTAGACCCCTGAGTTAGAGAGTGGGCATTTAGAAATGAACACATGCTGTTTCTGCCCTCAGCTTGTAATAAAAGTGAGAGCAAAGGATTACATGGGGCTTCTATGCCAGGCATCATGTAGTGACTTATTTGAATACTGTGGTGACCATCACAATCCCTATTTTACAGACAAGGAAACCGAGGTTATTTAAAACAAATGTTGTGCAGCCAAGATTCAAGCACAGAAGCTGGAATGCTTAGCTTTGACTTGCCTATGACAAACCACCAAATGATTTCTGTGACTTGGTTGATTATAGAGTCATTGAATACAGAAAATATTTAGACCTCATTGTAAGAACTAGAAGAAATTTGAATGTAATTGCTGTTACTTCAGGAGAAGCTGAGAGAGGATCTGGCACCTTTAATAATACATTACTGATGGTAAAAGAAGTTCACAGCTTAGACTAAAACTGACCTAATAATTATCAATTTAGAAGAGTTTGGTTGTAGTTTTCTGTCAACTTGTGGCTCACACTGGGGCTAAATGTCACCAAGTCACGGCCTCACCCAACAAAGGATAGTGCCAATAATTTATACTATTGGGAAAAATTATTAATTAGGTAAACAACTTTTGTTACCGCTTATATAATTGGCAATCAGCTCTGTAAATATATATAAATTAGTGAGACACAAACTAGGAACAGAGGTTTTCATTTTTGATTTATATATTTATTTTTCTACACAGGTTGTTAAACATTTATTTTAAATATAATTGGATGATATTATAGTTGCACTGAATAAATCAAATAGAGAGACAAATGGATGTGGAAAAATGCATCAAAAATTGTAACACACCCATAAATTATAATGGCAAAGATTAATATATTATTTTTTACATGCACATATATTTTTAAAAAGTAAGACTAAAAAAGAGTTTAGAAATATGTTCTTGATTGAGCCTTGGGGCTAGGAGTCAATGCTTTCCCTCTTTTATACCCTAAGGATCCTGAAACACCAATTCAAAAGAACCTATGCATTCCAATGTTCATAGCAGCACAATTTACAATAGTCAAGTGCTGGAAACAGCCTACATGCCCATCAGTAAATGAGTGGATCAAAAAACTGTGGTGCATTTACACAATGGAATACTATGCAGCAGAAAGTAAGAAGGAGCTCCTACGCTTCCCAATAGCATGGGTGGAACCGGAGAACTTTATGCTAAGTGAAAAAAGCCAGGCGGTGAAAGACAAACACCATATAATCTCACTTGTAAGTGGAAACTAATCAGCAAGACAAATAAGCAAAGAAAATAGAGCCAGAGACATGGAAATAAAGAACAAGCTGACAGTGACCAGAGGGAAGGGGGATAAGCGAGGAAAGAAGCGGAAGG